>BCLG01002893.1:32337-56123 GCA_001602295.1 Zoysia matrella | reverse complement strand
CGATGCCAACCGACGAGACCGAGTACGCTCTCTCGCAGCTCGAGATCCTCTCCGCCGACACGGCGTCCGTGTTCTCCGACGACGTTGAACCGTTCGATCCGAGGCCGGCTCGGGTCGTGGAGGACGCCGATGACGAGCAGCCGTCGGTGCCGAGCTGGTCAACACCATACAGAAATGTCAAGGACAGGCAGAGGCAGAGCAGCAGCTCCCATGGTTCCTTGCCGTATAGGCCGCAGCTCGGCTCGGTCAGAACCGCCCCAAGAAGCAACCAGGATGATCAAACGAAGGAGGAAAGCACCGACTCGCCGCTGCGCGGTCGAGTGGCGGAGCTACGGCCGTCGTCGCGGAGGACCAGGCGATCGATGAGCGGCGACGCGGATAAGTCGAGCAATGGAGGAGGATCCGGAACCGATTCGGAGTCCGACGTGCCGGCGGCGGCGCCTTACAGGCGCCGGGCATCGCCGCTGAGCTCGCAAGAGCTCGACGCGTCGGCGATGGACATGGCAGGACTCGACCCGGCCTATATTGCGAGATCGGCGCTGAGCGACCCGGCGTTCCAGAAGGAACTGCTCCAGGCGCTGGAAAACCTCCGGAAGCTCATCGCCGCCGTCGACCAGCCGCCCAGCATGGACGGGCGGTGGAACGCATCGGGCATGTCTCGGATGAGCGCGCCTTGCACCGACAGAGCTAGCGGCAGCGACGGCACCAGCGCGCGCACGGTGACGCGGCGCAATTCCCGCCTCATGCGCCGTCTGGAGTCGCAACTCGTGCAGGCACTGCCCCCCGAGCGCCTGCCCCGGGACGCGAGCAACTCGTCCTCGACATCGTCGGCGTCGAGCGGCCGACGCGGCGGGCTCAGGGCGCGGGCGCACCACTGCCGCCCGGTGCTGGGCGGCACGCCGTTCGTGGTCTGCGACGAGTGCTCCGAGGTATTGCAGCTTCCGGCCGCACTGCCGGTTGGCAAAGTCGCTAGGCTGCAGTGCGGCGGCTGCGGCGAAGCGCTCTCGCTGACGCTTCCGGCGGCCGGCTCTACGGGCCGGCCGAAGAAGTTCTTTTCCGCGCCGCAGCCTGCAGTCCGCACTGCCGAGGACGCCGTGGAAGAACAACCTCCTCTTTCCAGGAGGACTAGCCTGAGCAGCGAGCAGCCGCGGCCCGCGGGGCCGCTCCACCGCGTGCTGGGTTACAGCTCCGTCAGCTCTGTCCTACGGAGCCGGCGGTACGGCGACGAGCACGATTGAACATTTCCCACATCTTCTTCTTCTTTCGTTTATTAAGGCTCGGAGGATTCAACTGGGTTGTGATTTTGTGGCAATTCGTTCTTCATTCTTTTACTGTACATATGCTTGAGAGATTTGCAAATTATCATAGTTTTATCCAAAGTTAAATATACCTATCCTTGACCATATAATAGTTAGTGTATTATGCTACTCCTACAAGATTATACTAACCACATCAATTAACGTGTCAGATGCTTTTTCTTGCTGATTTTGAAGCATCAATTGTTGGGTTTTGAGATGCTTTATCCGAGACAACGTGAGAGTTTCGTATATAGCGGGTATATACTGTACCACTACCTCTTCCTTGAACCCTCAGAAATACAGTACTAGTATTTCAGCAGAAGCTAGAAGAGAAAGGTGGGACTGTGGGCCGAATTTCATTGCCAGATTTTGGATGTGGGCCGAATTCCACTTCACTTGTTTTTTTTTTCTTTTAAGAATTCATAGGGCTGGAAGTAACATCCCCCTGTCCATATTGCATTAGCAAACAGAATTGGAAGATGCACTTATTAGACTAGCCAGCCAAGCCACCTAATCTGTGCATCTCTGCTCTAAATTAGTAGAGGTATTATCATGGTGATGATGTAGTAATTAATACTTGCGAGACTAAATCCATACGAATTGCAATGGATCCAATCCACCTCTGATTTTGATGTGATCAAGAGGAGAATCTGAACAGTACTCTTACTCCTACTCGAAGTGGATGGGAAGGAAGGAGCATGAGTACACTCGTGATCACTGCATCCAGTTCCAGTCATGCAAATAATTGGAGGTATCCGGTGGTGGTGCTGGTGCTGGGCATCCATCCGATCCTTAGAAGAAGTATGCCGTCGACACGACAGTACTTTTGGCAGCGCCAGGCCGGGTGTCCTAGTCCTAGCTGCTTTGTTCGTCACAGCTACTGTACTCTACAGCAGCATGCTTGATTCAGATTCTTCAGGTGCGTGCGTGCCTGATACGGAGTGCTACGTGCAGCAGCAGCAGCGTCGTTTGCGGTTATTACAGAATAGTAACGTCGTACGTACTCTACGATTCATGCATCCAATCCAAACTTCTCTCTCTCTCTCTCTCTCTCTCTCTCTCTGTGCACGTGCAAAAAAAAGTTAAATTAGTAAAACAGTACTATCATCGTGCATGACCATGCATGCATGCTGCCTGTGATTGATGAAGGAACTCGCTTGTCACAATCACGATTGACGAATTGCAATGCAATGCAACGCATGCTCCAAAGCTGTTTTGCCCCAGATCCTCCTCGTTGCTTGCCTTGTCGTTTGCATTTCGATCCGGCGCCCTGCCCCGTGATGAACAGCTGAAGAAGACGACGGAGGACGGCTGCTCCAGAAAGCGATCTGAGAAAGACGACACCGATGGACGCTCACGATTGACGGATGGATGGGATTGGACGGCAGCTGGCTTGCAATTACTGTACTACTCTACTCTCTCCCTCCGATCCCTGCACTGCATATGCATTTGCATTTGCTACAGCAGCGAGCTAGGCACTTTGAATTCCATGCATTCTGCATGTGCGTTGCTTGCTTTGGCTCGGGACCAAGAACTGTAAATAGTACCTCACCACGTTGCAATATTCAATTCGTTCCAAGTCTCGTACAACCCTATTACTCCTACTAGATACTCTCTCCATCACAAATTATAAGTCTGGATTCTCAAAAAAATTTAAATTATAAATCATTCTCACTTCTCAAAACAACTTTTTCTCTTCACAATACATCTTCACTCTGTCTATCTCTCCTCCTCGTTTTCAAAATATTTCACATTTTTCACTTTTTTAATTTATGTGCCCGTACCTAAAACGACTTATAAAAAGGTATGGAGAGAGTACTAACTAATGATGCGCAAGTCTCTGATCCATGGATCATGAGGAACCCAGTACACAAAATAATTCATTACTGTAAACATCAACTCTAAGGTCTCCTTTGGGTTGGAGTAAAAATTCTAATTCCATGTGTTTTTCTATAAAATTGAACTAATTTATCTGAAATTTCTATAGTGACTGCGTTCCAAAGGAGTTCTAATTTCACTTTAGTATAACTCATAGTACATGAGTCAGATCTTTTCACATGACCAACAATTAATTGCTGCTGAAACGAAGAAAAAGCATAATCTATCTCAGGTTTGAACATCAATCTACCTTTCTCTGAGATAGATTAAAGGAAGAGAGATCCAGTACCTTATGGTAATCGCATCTAGATTCAAGAGATAATATAAGCTGCTACCGGACTCTTATATAGTTATATATGGTCCTGGATCATTACTGAGCTGGTACTGTACATACCACTAGCACTCATTTGGATGTAGTAGTCGAAATTCATGCATGCATGTTGTTAATTTATATTGCTCAAGGACACACTGATGGATCCCACCCAAAGCATCACTTTTGATTTACAGTACAGATGGAATATTTCAGAATGCAAATTACAATTCTCAATTTCTTTCACAGTACTCATCAAGTGGAGTAGTAGTATTCCTACTATTAGCTAGTGATCGATTAGTGAGTCTGGCTCAGCACTCCACTACGTGCTGTACTGCTCAGGAACTGGGCGGTCGAGATTTTCAGGTGTATTAGAAGAGAGATGTTACGGTGGTTAAGAGGTATCAGATGTAACTCCACCGCTTCAATTAATTATAGCCATCAAAATTTTAAAAATAAATATCGAGTCCACTATTTTTTATTTTGATACTTTTGATTAGATAACTCTTTATTTTTAACCGTCCAATATAAATGATTGTGCTTAACTTTAAGCATTGTAACATCTCTCGTATTAGTATTAGGACGTAACTGCAGATGATACTTAGATGGATGATGGAGTTCGTGTGTGGCGCTCAGACCCTGGGATCATGCGCCCCTGCAAAGGACAGATACTTCTAGATTTTATGAATCATCAGGATTATTAGGCGACGATTCTAATTTCTAATTTCTTGACACTAGTTCGATTCTTTAATTAGTTAAGCGACGTCAACGGTATATAGCAGAATGTTATATATAATGCAACAAATATTAAAACAGGTATGATCGATAATGGTTCTATCTACGGCATGAAATTGAATGAGTTATGAGATGGATCTCGATCGGAGCCTGGCCGCAGCAGATGGATTGATCGACGGATGACGGATCGCCATGCGTGAATGCTTGTAACTAACGCAAAAGATAGTTCCCGGCCTGTAGGGTACTTGTAGCGAGCAGGAGTTAGCTGTAGCCATGCATCAGCTATCACTGGAGAGCAGTACATATTGATAGATGGGAGTTTGTTCGCTTTCCTTTCCTTTCCTCTCCTCGTCTTCTTCTCCTCCTCCTCTCTACCAGTACCACCACGATCGAGTCGAGCAGTGAAGTGCATCAATGGATCTGCAGGTCCAGCAACCAATGGTCGAAGGGAAGCCAGCTGCTAGCAGGTGGCCGAGCGAGGTCAGCAGCACGCAGAGTACAATAATAAAAGGCCTTGTTGTTTCTGGCTCCACCGATGGCGATGCATAACCACCACACCACGGCTCTTCCGTTCATCTCTTCGTCAGTCGATGCTGCCACGAATCAAGCTACTCGTTTTCTACATTTCTACGTCGTATGTGCATATGACGCACATCTAGCTACGTACTCTAGCTTTCTGCTGCTTATATATATATACCCCCTCCTTGCATATTGGTAGCCAAAGAAAGAAAGCCTGCTAGCTGCTTATTTTCCTCTCTTCAGACTTACTGTATCTTGAGATAGGGAGAGTGTGTCCGTGTATGTGTGCTGCTCTATCTATCTGCCTTAATTCACCTCTCCTACTTCTTCCTCCTCTCAAATCTGCAGATTCACTACAGATCGATAGATTCCTCGCTCATTGTATTTCTCCCCTTCTCCACCATGGATCGAATCGAACCCGGCCTCCTCCGCCATTTCTGATCGATGTTCTCCTACCAGCTTGTTAGCAGCCAGCTGGATGGCCATGGAAGTTGGTGGAGAGAGAGAGAGAGAGAGGGTGAGAGTGGACCATGATTCAGGAGGAAGAAGCATACTCATAGCTAGCCCTAGGTAGCAGCATGGAGCATCTACAGTCGTTAGTTTCTGGCGTGGCATCATCAAGATTCACACATTACACCAGTGTTGTATGTGTGTGAGAATCTTGATGATGCTGCATTGGAAATCAAATGGCTACTACAGTTTTTAATATTACAACCACGCAGAGATGGTTGAAGGTAATAATCCATCATATTATTATGCCTAATAACCTGCTTAAATTAGTTATTCATGAAAGAGTTCATTTATTCATTACTATTATGTGTAAGTTTTATCACTCAATGTACACTCAAACTGTAGTAGGCTCTTGCTTTCCTACGTTATTCTTGATTCATAATTTCCTACTCCCTCCGTTCTCTAAGTTATTATTATTATTAGGATAAAAATTTTAATTTAAAATGTACTAGAATTGTAAATACCAATTTAAAAAACAGAGTGATTATTTTCCACCATTTGTTATAACCAGATAAAGGACAACTATATATTCTTTATCTAGGGACAATGATCCCTCTACAATCGACTGCACGTTCGCCGATACATGGATCGTCTGCAGAGTATCTCAATTCTTTATCTAGAGCCTCCTTTCTTGCCGAATAGGCCTCGGGGAGAAGTTTATATGTCGAACACTCTTTTTTTTTTATTGTGAAACATATGGTCGAACACTCGATCACCTAATTACCATCCGACAAATGATAGGCTATACAACCCATGGGTCATGGCAACTGACCCTTCCATCTCCACCACCGCCTTCGCTGGCGACACAAGCTCAACAGAACCATGGAGCGCATGGGTGCGCTCCCTAATGCTGCTTGGGTGGGCATCGAGAGGCAGTGGACTGTCGAGGATCTCAATCCGTGCGCAGCGGAGCTTCCGATGCCGCCCTCACCCGGTAAAGCGGATTTTCTCACCTTCATGTCCCCTGCGGTGCGGCAGGGAGGCCCGTCGACTTTGCCACGCAAACAGCTGAGGTTGGCCACCATTTTTTTCTAGGGTGAGCCCTGCATGTCAGTGGTGGTCACGTTTGCCCCGTTTAGCGGGGACTGTAACTTTTGATTAACCGCCTCGCCCGGCGGGTTTTCAACGAGATACCACCGGGCTCCCGCGACCTCGTGTCGTGGAATGCGGTCACTGGTAACATCCAGTTATGTTCCCAAGTAGTAGCAAACTTGAAACCACATAAAGAAAAACCATGCGCGATAATATATAAGCAGAGGTGTAGTGTCTTGTAGTATTTGTACTGTATAAAGCTCCTCTTAAGAATGAGAGAGCGCGGTATAAAGGGGACAATGTCACGAACTTTTGCTTGAAAGGCTGTCGTTCAATCCCTCTTTCGTCCTGCAATCCTTCCTTTTATAGCGAAGCATACAAAACAAGCATGGATTCAGGCCTCCTTTAAAATGGAGGAAAATTTACTGTTTTATACGCTTTTTCATTGAAATTCCTGTGAAAGTTTCTGTCTTTTCCTTAAAAGAAAAACGTGGATTCAGTCTTTTATAAGTGCAGGTAAGGCTTCTTGAGGGTGTAATGTAACCCGCACCACAGCAAGCACGTTGGCACAAGTCATAGCCTTACCGAAAAGGCTTTGCCGTCGTGATCCCACGGGTGTACAATATTTCCAGAGAGATGAAAAAGAACCAATATATTAATTGTATAGGGTCAAAATGACTGTAGCTGTGTTGTACGTGAATAGTCGAAGCTACTGTAATACACAACTCCAAAACAATACTAGTGCATTCGTCAAAACAAACTCCACATAAATGCTTTGACTGGTTTACAAAGAATGACACTGGACAGAGACTTAGCAAGAGCAAAAATATATATATGAGGGCAACTTTGCATTCTTGTATACAACATAATAACACCTTACAGCCCAGTTGAGGATGTTCTCCCTATTCTTTGAGCACCTAGTTTTGGTTGTGCTGGCTTCGTCCCTCGCCCCCTGCTTGATGAAGCTAAAGGTCTAGCTTTGGTTGCTGGCGGACGTGCAGCAATCTCGCCCCATAAGTCGTCACTGTTCGCTGCTGATGGCTTCAAAGGTCTCCCAGATGATTTTGGTGGAGCTGCAGCAATATCACCCCATAGGTCATCAACATCTTTGTGTGATGTTGATGGTTTGATATCTGAAGACTTCGCTGTACTTTTGGGTGGTACAGCAGCAATAGGGCCCCATAGAGGATCCTCTTCTGGTTTTGATGCTTTTAGTGGGTTTGATTTTGATGGATTTGCAACTGCATTTGACAAAATCAGAAAGAGAACAAAATCAAATGGGTATCTTTTTAACCAATCAGCTCGGTGGATCGAAATGTCATCCAATAAGGCTTTGAGATTGGGTCGGTCAAGGGCTACATGTCATTGACATTTCAGATGGTAGCCTCCAGCCTTTTTTGTTTTTTGCGATGGTACGGAGCAACCATTTACTGCATTTTAAACTAATATTGACCATGTGTGATTGCTTGGGCTGAAGTAATGCACTATATGAAAGTAAACATACCAGCTTGCTTTGGTTGTACCACTGGACGTTTTTGGGCAGCCTGTATGTTGGACAGAAGCGACGGTGATGATTTATCCTCAAATGGATCTACATCATCCCAACCATCTTTATCACTACCATTCTCTTCATGATCATTGGCATCTTCGAGATCTCCCCATCCATCTACTGAAGACCTTGCTGATGCTGGTGCACCTTGATCAAGCGAGCTGGACGTGGATGGTTCATATGCCATGGCGGACTGAGCATCTGTGATAACAGAATTGATGCTAATGGTTGATTGTTTTAAATTTAACTGGAGTAAACATAACAGGATAGATGTCTGACTTTTGACTATTATAGGTACAAAATATAACATAACACAAAGTTAGCATTCATAATATTGCATATGCACTATAGCATGATGGTATTACTAATTTCATTAATCCTCTTGTGAGACAAACAATTTATCCCATAATGAATGTTGAATTGGGGCAGTACTTCTTACTAGGAAACTGCTATAATTGAACTACTGATACCTGGTCTGGCTGTAGCAGCTGGGGATGCTGAAATTTGTGAACTATTTGCAGAAGATACAGGACCATGGTCAGAAGGTTTACCCTTTTGAGTAAGAGAACTCATGGCCCATCTGAGACAAGTTCAAACAAACAATCAGTAAACAGAATACATAAACATTACAGCTCTCAACAAAATTGGTGTGGCTTAATATTAGCAAGATTTTTTTTTTTATGTTTTTGCATAGATCTCACGAAGCACAGAAATGATTGCATACAATTAAACATACAATTGATCATCCAACTTTCAGGCGGTGGGTGGGTTGATCCTAGCATAACTGGTTGACAACCAAGGAAACTAGACACTAAAACTTATAACATTACTCAGTTTTAAAATCGGTGTCATTAGGACAAGATTTATAGTTAAAAATGATCGAGATTTGTTGTTCTAACAGCAACAATTTAAAAATGGAGGGAGAATGTATTTTACCATTTCCAAGCACCATAGAGACAAGACGACTTACCCAAGTAAACCAGCATTGCCAGGCTTTAACTCAATGCCAGAACTTTCAGCTGTCCTGTTGTCTCCCGTATTAAGCTATAGAGCATAAAAAAGGTAGAAATTTTAAATCTTACATGAGTAGCAGAATGAAGAATATTTCTGTCATTAAGAATACAGCAGACCAACTTATCCCAGCATAATGTAACGAAAGATGGAATCCTAAAAAAATTGTCAAGTATTGAAGCTCTCAAATTTAAATGAACATAGATGGATCAATTATCCTTGAAATGTATTCCTAGATGTTTGAATGCTTGCCATTTTGATATCTTGTAGGATCCAACATATTATGAGGCAATACTTTTAGACCACATGCTCTAGTCTAGGTTTTTTTTGTGTGTGTGTGTGTGTGTGTGTGTGTGTGTAATCACTAATCTGGTTGAGCAATTCTTACGTTTTACCTTAGAAAACTTAAGAAAGGTGTTACTCCCCCCGTCCCAAAATATAAACATTTTTGAGTTTGGTCCAAGTCAAATTATCTCAACTTTGATTAATTATATCTACAAATTTAAATAATTTCTAATATAAAGAGTTACATGTTATGAAAATTTAATCATAAAGAATTTAGTAACATGATCTATATATAATAAAACATCATTAATTTTCTATTATCAATGGTCAAAGTTAAAGTAGTTTGACTCTGACTAAACTCAGAAATGCTTATATTTTGGGACGGAGGTAGTAATTTAGAACATTTGTTTTAAAAACTAAATCTATGCTGCTTGTTAATGGTGCCAACAACCAACAAGTCTTTTGTACATAGCGAAAAGAGAATCAATAGTGGGCTAAGGTGGCCCAGCAAAGCCAATCAATCATAGGCAACAAACTAGACATGCATACCTTCTCATGGTGTTGCTTTGCTATGTGCAAGAACTGATCAGTAGCCTGGAAAGCCTTTGTCCTCACATCACTATAAAAGCAACAGCTCATTTGAGAGACTAAATCACCAGATATGATGCAGAAAAGTAAAGATAAAACATGACTTTCAAATATGGTTCTCTTTGTCGTTTTGGAAATAAAACATCTCCAATGTCAAACTTCACATTATAATTCCTCGTTGCCAACATGCATAGTACCCATCAAGCATTAGCAAGTTCACATCTAAAGTTCAAACAATCTCGCCACTTTGTGGGACTACATGCTACTAAACCATGAACCCCTAGTTCTAGTCATGAAATAAAGGTTATAAGCTGAATTAGCTTCATGCAAAAATAGTAATAAATCAAAATTTCAGATGGAGAGGTGAATAGTACTAATTCAGTAGTTCCAGAGCAGTGCTATGCATGCGTGCTGTTTGCAATAAAACCTTCAACTGAGTTTTTCATTTGAACATAACAATTAGATTTAGTGATCACAATAAATTGCAACAGCAATGATAAAATGGTCACAGCCATAGATAAATATTATCACTGTTTTGCCTAGCCATCTTGTCCCTAGGTCTGGCCCTCCTCAACCTCTTTGTTCCAGCCCTAACACCCCCACTACTGCCTCAGCTTGAGAGCGATAGTGAGAGAGCAGTGGTATCTGTTGTGGCATGAGTAGTAATTGGCAGGTAGCAGAACATGGGATGAGGGACGGTTGGCACATCGATTGTTAGGCTTGAATGGTAATGGCAACTAGTGAATCGAGTGTTTAAGTAGTGGCCCATCTCTCTGTTTTTTCCCTTTTACCCTATGATATTATGATATATTGACATATGCAAATTATATGTGCATATTTGGCTTGTGTGCAGCTAGACACCTATCCATCCTGGTGCCTGAGAGAAGCAGTAACCAGATCATTTATTCAAAATGTTATTGTTACCAGCTATTGCCACTTAAAACATGCTGCAATGAAAAAGTAGAGAAAGAACAAAGGGCCATACCTATCTGGATCAAATGTGAGGACAACAATATTAGGTAGGATGCGAGTTGCAATCTCTGTCATATCATAGTATGAACTAGTGACACTCAGGGCCATAATTCCTGCCATGGATTAACAGGAAATATATGTCAGTTCTGATACAAAGCATTGATCTTGCTGGCTGATAATCAATAGAAGAAAACGTGACAAGTATGAAAAGAACACAGCTGCACAAGTTAACATACCAGCTGCTCTGGCTGGTGGGAAAGTATCGCGTAATGCACGGACTGTGAATGCATTGATCAATACTCTCTTCCTGGTCTGTCAGAATAATAAAGCTTTGTTAACAAAGAGGCGAAGACTCATGGTGGACATAATATATAAGATCCTTCTCCAGGCTAAACTGGACATGATTTAGTTGTCCTAAGTACAGGCAGTATGCAAGTTTCCAGCAGCCTCAGGCTGACGAGTATTTCCTATTTTTCAAGGGTTTTATCATGCGTTGCCAGTTTTAATACTAAATATTGTATACCATTAATTCCAGATAAGCTATGATAACCTGGATTCAACTAACATGTGAGTTATACACAAACGGACAAACCATTGAATTCATTTTTTCTTTTTCTTTTTTTTTAGATCAAAATAACATATTTTCTTCCCAACAGAAATTGCAGGGTAAAAATTTTCTTCTATACAACAGAAATATATTAAGCTAAGTCTAGTTAATTTCTATAGCATTATCTATACAGCATGTCTTAACATATTACACATCTGATAGAAACCAAAATCAGCAAGGAATACAAGCAAATATGATAGTAGTGTTCTGGGACAAACCCCATCATTCATGTAATTTGCAATATTCCCAAGAAGAATTGTAGTGTTTGTCCTGATTCCAGGTTCTTCATCCACCTGCAACACACATCAATGATTATTTAAACTGCAGTGTGAACCTTATCATATCCAGTGGGGTGTAAAGGAGTCTTAAAGCATCTCAATCAAAGTACAACATCACCTGTAGCTTAGAGAGATACTTCAAGAGAGATCCTGAGATTGTCCGCTGAGATAACTACAGTAACAGACCAGATAATTAGTCTAAATCGACGCATGGTCAGAACATGCAGGTGGGTCAAATATTCTTTCTCATGATTTGTGTTCAATCGTCCTACTATTTGTGACCTTGTCCTTAACGAATATGATAGAGAATTAGATGCACACCACGAAAGCTAAAGTAACTCACTTTTGGTGCCAATACAAGCATCGACTTCAATGTCAGTTCACGAAGAAGAGAAGAAGTATCAGAAAAGCCAGTGGCAACATGAGGAAAAACCTGCAAATGAGATAGATGATTAGACAATTTTATGACAAATTCATATCTCATATAAAAAACATAGGAATGGTTAGTATTCTCTGTTCTGCCATCCAAAATATGCTATTTTTTCTGCCACTACTCTGTTATTGCCTAATTCCCTCTCATTGTCATCAAGTTAACACATATTGAGAATGGCAAAAATAGAGATTATCATTTTCTATCTATGGCACGAGAGAATATGAATTATTCCTCTCATAGAAGGGAAATGATTCCATAGGGAAAAGATCACATACTTGTTCATCAACAGTTTGAGCTGTCAACGATTCCCCAAACTGATCTATGTGCTGCAAAAGACTAACACGGATAGCCCGATCATTGGAAGCAAAAAGCTTGACAATTGTTGGCAATACCTGAAAAGTGCAAGTAACAGCATTCTCAGAAAATCAGATGAATACTGACAATAGCTGACCTGATGTGTCCCACAGAAAAAAGATCACCTTGGTACTAAATTGGTCAGCTGGAAGCCAGGACCCCATCTTCAACAAAACAGTCAAAGCCGGAGCAGCTGCTGAACCGAACTCGAGTGCAGAAGCTAATACAGGGAGCAACTGTACAAAAAGGTCCAGAAAATAAGCACATATATGGAATTCACACAGTTAGAAAGAAAATAAACAAAGTAGCATATCACATATGGAAGAATCAACAGCTCTATTCAAGAATTTAGCAGTACCTTTTTCAGGACTATCTCACGAGGAAGCTGCTCAGCTACATTTGGGAGTTTCCGGAAAAAGCTATCTTTCTCAACACTATCCTTTAAATTTAGAACCTCCATGAACTGAATGGTTTCTACTAATTTGTTCTGGAAAAACTCTGAAAACAAAGAGTCAAAGACATCATTGCAGATTTTTTTTAAACGAATAATAATGTAAATAACTCGATGTGGAATTCACAACAGCGAGTAAAGAAATGCCGCAAATTATCAGGCAGAAATATAGGGAAGAAATGTGGATCTTACCACTGTTATCAATAAGTTTTGAAGGATTTAGTCTACGAGTAGGCGCAGAACTCAGGAGCCTCTGGTAATCTGGAAGTAGAGACTACAAGGAATAAAATAATCAACAATTGAACAATACACGAATATACAGAATTGGGGAGGAAATCTAAGTTCCAAAAGATGATAGCATAGCGCAGAGATAAGTTCAAAATTGTAATTATACGCCTAACCTTGGGGATTGAAGCAGTATTTCGAAGATCCTCTGTCCTAGCCAGCTTTGCACCAGAAAAGAGTTCATAAATTAAACACCCTGCAATGCTCATTATCATTATTTCAGTGCCAACGTAATAATTATCAATGATGAAGACCATAAAGGGTTAACAATAAAGGGCCAGCCGTTGCACGTAGCTCCTGCTTGAGCAGGGTTCGACCATTTGGGTCTTTTATATACAGCCTTCCCTGCATTTCTGCAAGACATTGTTTCCAGGACCTGATCCATGATCTCATGGCAGCAAGGCAACAGCTTTATCGCTGCACCAGGGCTCCCCTTCGTAGAGAATTAACAATGTCGAGAGCAATAAGAGACAACAAAAACTGTACTCCCTCCGTCTCAAATTATAAGTCACTCTGGCCTTCAGAAGTTTTCTCAAATTATAAGTCGTTCTCACTTCCCGAGACACCTTTTTCTGTTCCCAATACATCTCCACTCTCTCTCTCCTCCTTGTTTTCAGAACATCTCATCTTTTCCACTTTTCTTAATTCCCGTGCCCAGACCCAAAATGACTTATAAATCGGGACGGAGGGAGTAACAAAGTGCATGCAGGCATAATCACCCTGGTGAAGCACTATCAAAAAGAACATCCCTAAGAGCTTTTCTTTACAGACGACACCATCACAAGCATGAAGCATGCAATACAGCACAGGGAACCACAAAGAGTTAGTTCTGCTCACCCAATCCCCAAGAATCGATTGCCCATGAGGGTGACTTTCTGATTGTAGCCCAGTCTGACTTTGCCAGCTCCATTGGCTTGTACTGTGTTCCAACTAACCATTCGAATTGCTGGTAAAAAAAAAGTATGAAACTTTTCAGATAGACAACAATGCTAGCATATTTATATACAGCCATTCCTTTTCCTACAGGTCCACAGTAACAAAAAGCTAACACCCGCTTTACAGAAACAACCCCAAGTAGATCTAACAGAACAGATGTACAAGTTTTCAAGCTTGATTCTAGAAGTACTGTTTGAATATTCATATCATAGAGAACAAGGAATTGTAGATACTAAATGCTTAACTTACCAGCACGGGGCTACCAGAGGCTTCATTGTTGGCATCAAATTCTGAGAGAACATCGAAAGCATGAAGCTTCCAATCAAGAGTTTGAGTAACCACTACACTGGCCAAGCATACATTTCCATGAACCTGGAGTAGATGAAATGATAGCAATCAGGTATCTCGCAACCAACCTGCAGCCCTTGTTAGGGCCCCTTTTTGTACTTAATTCCTTCTGTTATATTTATTTTAATAATATCACACAGAAGGGTTTCCCTTGATGTACTTTGCTAAAAAAACAATAATCAGCCTTTGCAATTTCAGTTGGCCCTGAATGTTGATTTGATGCACTACACAACTTGTAACAGATCCAATAAACAGAATCCAGGAACTGTTCTATGTCAAGACCAAAGAACAGTAGAAATAACAGATCTCAACCTAACCAATATAAGGAACAACCAACATGTTCTGGGAATACAGACATCCATCATCAACATGGTTCATACTGAACTTGGTTGATCATTTATAACTTAATACGGGGTTGTTACAATTAAGCAGAATGATCAGAAATCATCCATGCAAATCAGCAGGTAAATATCCAAAAGCAACAAGATAATGAAATCTTTTGAATGGATGGAAAAAAATAGCAAGATTGCATAATACATTGGGCACTTCAAATCTTAATAGAGAAACTTACAAGCTTGCAATCGTTATTAAGAAAGCTCACAGCTTTCGTAATCTGATGAAGTCCCCATGCAAAGTACTCATCTCTGCAATATTATACACTAGTCATAACGAGGGCAAAAATGCATAACTGAGTCATATCAAAATCAATACCAACGATTACAAAGTCCTTTCCACAAAAAAGGAGAGAATTTGATAAAAAAAAGGACAAGATGTCGGTACCTCTGCGTACCACCCAAGTTCAGTTCCTTAAGTTTTTCTGAAAGTGGCACAACTGGCTCTGTTACAATATAAATTGTGTGCTTCATGGCAGGTCCATCAGGAACTTCTGCTTCAGTGCTGTGGAGGAAGGATAAGATATTTGGATGCCGCACCTGAAGTAACCACAATAACCTTAGATTTAGCTGATGTTAAGGAAATATAAATACCAATCAACCAAAAGAAAAACTATACTCCCTCCATTTCTAAATCATTGTCGTTAGGACAAGACTTTTAGTTAAAAATGAACTAGATTTGTTGTCCTAACGACAGCAATTTGAGAATGGAGGGAATGCAATAGATGAGGCTCCTCCCTGTGAAGTGCAAACAGTAAAACATAAAAAAGGACCTCCAAACTCTCTGTCTCATCATGGGAATATATCATTAAAACCATAGAGAATTTAAATTACCGTTCGTAATCTCTTCACACCATTGCGACCAGCAACCAAATGCCTGTCTTGAGAATTGCTCCCTGACAGAGAAAAAATTGACACAGCCGATCCATCGTCCTGGAGAAAACAGGACAAAAAAAATGTTGACAATGGCATACATATGAAAAATAATCAAGACAAAAGAGAGGGGGAGGGGAGGAATAGCAAGACAGAAAATAATCAGGATTATTAGTATAACACAGTGAAAAATAAAACACATAGCTGTGATCTATGATACAATCATCAGCGTGATAAAATGACATTGTTAATCTAACCTCAACATATTTGAAAACGTATATTGGTTGTCCAAATTCATAACAGGTTGTCTGTAAAAACCTAAAAGTTTGTTCTAGGTGGTTCCACATAAGCAATGACTAAGTTGTTGCCGAGTTCAGTATAAGACCTTTAGTCCCACATCTAAATTAGAATCGACATTCAATGATGTGTAAGCATCAAATCAGCAATTGCAAGATCCACAAACAGGAAACTCCCAATTCCGCACCCCAAGTGATAGCACAAGCACCAGTGATGTCCTCACTACACTTAACCCTCACTGGAATCTATACGCCTAACCATATGGATTTCAAAAAACCAAACTAGCAGGACCAGGTTTATAGTACTATAAACGCACCTAACACACCAAAAAACGTAAGCAAAATGCATCCAAAAGACCCCTGCCATATGCTTAACCAGACTAGCCCGTCATTCAATCCACCGACGCACTAGGAATACAAACTAGCATATGAACATAGTCAACGATACTGTAACTTCCTCCGGGATCCTACGCGTATTTCATCCGCCCGCCCCCCAGCCGAGAACGAAGAGAGGGGAGAAGGACGCGGGGCTTGTACCTTGGAGCTGCCGCGGTGGTGAGTCCATGAGCCCCAGGCGGAGCCATAGGGCTCGCCGATGGTGTAGGGGAAGTCCTTTACGCCCGATCCGGATCCCGCGACCACCTCCTTGAGGAACTTGAACATTTTGCTCTAAGCCTCAGGTGATCGGAAACCCGTCGAATTTCTCGCCGCTGAGATTGATCGGCCCCGATCGTCTCTCCCGCGGCGGTGGGTGGCCTGCGCGCCGACGCGGCGAGGTAGATCCGGGGCGGTGAACGAATAGGCGGCGAGGGCGGGTCGGGATGAGAAGGGGAAGGAGAAGCTGGCAACAAGCGGGGCCCACCTGGAATAGAGGTGGAGAAATTATTTGCGCTTTTGCCCATCAAATCCCATTTGAGATCCCGAGCTGGACAGACATGCACATGGCACCGGACAGCTCATTGTGGCAAGAAATTGTCACAAAAAAAAAAATGCAAATTGCATCTTTGCAATGAACATGCACGTATGAGTTGTACTCTACGTTGTCTACGTATTGTACCGACTACCGAGGTATTGTGAATAAATACTTGAGAGGAAGTTTCAAAGAGAAGATGGAGAGTACTATACATGCTGCTTTTAAAGATTTGTGCTCAAGGTTTAGGATTTGACAAATTTGACGCTGAAAATGTCGTAGTTTCCCGGCACACTTGGCCGTAGGCTCTTCAACAGTGGGTTAGGATGTTAAAGATGTACTTATAATTTAAGTTGCTTTGAATAACGACAATCTCTAAAATATATTTTTAACTTCTATTTTTATAAAAATATTTAGTGAAAAGTAAAATAAGTATACTTTTAAGGAAAAAATTTTAAGACAAATATAATCATATAATTATTTTCTAAACAGTTTAAAAATTATTTATAATTTATAATGTTTGACAAAAAATATTTTTAAAATAATTTAAATTATGAATATGGAGAGAGTACCGCATTAGCAAAGAAAACCAAGAAAAGGCCACACAAATCATATGTTAGCACGCATTCCTTTAAAAACTAGAAAAATACATTTTACTCCTCCAAACAACTCAATTTGTTTGTTGCACCTCATAAATAAAATCTTAGCTTTGTTTACACCCAAACAATTCAAGTCTTTTTTTTTTGTTTCTCAGCTTATAATTTGAGTTTAAAGCTAAACTTTTGCATGGTGATTACCAAGATAAAAAATCTATGTTAAAATAATTATTGCAATTTTTTATATCACTAATTAGCAATAAACTTTAATAAGGGATATCTAGTGCTACCTGGAATTGTTCAATGGAGTAAAATAGACTTTACCTAATAAAAAACTATGGCTGCCACTTGATAGTGCCAGTGTATTTTATCAGTAGAATAAATATTAGTGAACGCACCTAAAAGTTCTATTTAAAACATGGTGCTTGAACAAAAAGCCTCGAATAAGGTCATTCTTGAGAGATTGGCCTTGATCTTTTTGGGGTTAAGTTCAAATTTGTTGAACATATCAGCAAATAGGTGGAAATCAATTTCTTCTTGTTCACCAAAAAATGATGATTTAGAGAACTTATCTGGTGACTTTGACAATTTGACACTATATTTACCGTAGTCTAAATTTAGTGAATTGAAATGCTCTTTTTCTTGTGCCTACACCACCGTGGGACAACGCATTACGAAAAGAACACAATTCAAATTAGGGAGGGAGAGAGAGAGAGAGTATCACAACCGTTGTAGCCCGTGCTACCTACTACTGCTTTGCTTGAATCAGAAGAAAAAGACTGCAATACTCAGTTTATTTGAGAAACTGCATAACTCTGTTTGCAGTAGGAAACTAAGCACTCACGAAGTTTCGCACAAAGCGAGGATACAATTTCGCCCTACTAGTTATCACATCTCTCAATTTCGTTTTTTTTCTAATGGACATTTCTACATTTCATAACATGTTTGATTTATCCACTCCTCTGTTCCAGGTAATATTACCTGAATATCTATCTATTCCGAAGCGATCGATAGCTGTAATAATTCAGAACATAGGAACATGAAAAGTTAACGAAGCTAAAGGGGTGGAGCCCACTCTTGAGCATCGATCATGGCTTGCTGCATCTCAGAACTCCCTTGGCTTGCACACGATGGTGGAATGCTTGAGGATGTGGAGGCTGAACTGTCCTCCCTTCTCGGTGGTATCGAGCTTGTCCTGCCCGGGCGGCGGCATCAGCTCGAAGTTCTGGACGAGGCGGCCGATGGTGATGCCGAGGATGGGCAGCGCGAGGATGATGCCGGGGCAGCTCCGTCGCCCGACGCCGAAGGGCAGGTACCTGAAGTCGTTGCCGTTGGGCTCGACGTGCTTCTCCTCCTCCAGGAACCGCTCGGGCCGGAACTCCTCGGGCCGCTTCCAGCTGTCGGGGTTGTTGGCGAGGTACCACGCGTTGACGAGGATCTTGCTCTCGGCTGGGATGTCGTAGCCGCCGAGCTTGGCGTCGTGGAGGTTCATGTGCGGCACCAGCAGCGGGATGGCCATGCGCAGACGCAGCGTCTCCTTGATCACGGCCTGCAGGTAGGGGAGCTTGTGCGTGTCCGGCTCCGTGATCTGGTGGCCCGGGCCGAGGACGGTGTCCAGCTCGTGGCGCAGCTTCTGCTGAATCTCAGGGTGGTTCACAAGCTCCGCGATCGCCCACTCGATCGACCACAGCGTCGTCTCGATCGCTGCACATGCCAAACAAAGCAACTGTCACTTGCGATTCCAGGGAATAAAATTTCTTATGTTGAGTTTCGCTGCCGTGTGATGACGACGAAATGCACGGCATTGTTGGCAACTTGGCAGAGGTTCGTATGCTGGGCTAACGTCATGCAGTTTTGCAGGGTGCTGGTATTTCCACGTGCCAACACGATGTGCATCACTAGATGCTGCTTGAAATTTCTCGTGGAGTTTGGTTGAGAGCAACAAGACTTTTTGTCACTACTATCAGATAGTGCTTTGAGCAAAGCTTTATATGGAGCCATCGATGGGGGTTGGCAACACATCATGACAGACAGACTTTGGTGTTATACAAACGCAGGGATACATGAACAGAAGCGAGATCAAATTATTACCTGCAACGTTGATGTTCTCGATGATGTATAACACGTTGTCCTCGTTGATTTCACCCTTCTGCTCCGCATCCAGGATGTGGTCAATGGCGCACTTGAGTCCGTTGTTGTCCATGGCCTTGGCGTTCGACAGCTTCCTGCACGCGCGCGCGCACACACACACATATCATGTGAGCGCGCAGGTCATGCGGACAATGATATTTCCCTAACTCGCGAGACATTCCTCGTTCTGGATGCGCTCTCACTGTCGCTCACAGGCACAATGAATCAATGCAACGGGAGAAGCGAGACAGAGAAGAACAGAAACAGAGGAGAAGAAGGAACTCACTTCCTCTCTTCCAGGAAGAAATCCTTGAAGAGCTTGAGTCGTGTCTCCTTTACCTCCTTGCAGATCCTGAGGTACCCCCGGAGGAAGGGACGGAGTATGGGGATGAAGTCGCCGTAGTTGTACTCGAAGCTCTGCGCGAGGCGGCTGCGCTCGCCGTTGAGCGCCTTGAGCCGTAGAAACAGCGGGTCGTCCACGCTCTCAAACCGGCGGTCGAACATGATCCGGTACATGTTGTTGTACATCATGAGCTGCAGTCGGCGGCGGAGCACTACCCCCTCGGTGGCGGCCTTGGGGTCGGCGCGGACGTCGTCGACCACCGCGGCGGCCTCGGCCTCCCACCCGGCGCGGTACTGCTGCACCACCTTGTTGGTGAAGAAGGGCACGGTCATGATGCGGCGCATCTTGCGCCAGTGGTCGCCGTACACGGTGAACACCATGTCCTGGCCCTCGCCCGTGAAGATGTCGAACACCACGTTCCGCGTGCGGGACCCGAACTCGACGCCCTGCGTGTGGAGCACCTCGCGCGCGAGCGGCGGCGACGAGACCACCACCAGGTTGCGCTGGCCCATGCGCAGCAGGAAGATCTCGCCGAACTTGCGGGCCAGCGCCGCCAGGTTGCGGTGGTTGAGGTCGTCCCCGACCTGCAGCCAGTTGCCGAAGATGGGCACGGGGACGGGGCCCGGCGGCAGGCGGAGCTTCCGGCTGCGGATCTTGGCCACCGCGATGGCCACCACGACGGACGCGAACAGCCCGGCGAGGAGCTTCTCCAGGAACAGAAGGTCCATGGCGACGTACGGCTACGCACACTCGCTCTGCTTTGCCTCCTCAATCCTCACTCGCTGTTTTTGTATCTCTGTATTGGCGTGCTGGAACTGTGGTTAGTTGTTCCTGGGGAGCCGAACTGAAATGTCAGTGCATATATATATAGGTGAAGCCGTGCAGGTGAACCGAAGTTAAGTGGTGGAGCTACCGTTATCGTTGACGGAGATATGGTAGGTGGCGCCGTGGCGGAGGTTCGGTGAGATGGCGGCGTTTGTGTCGACGGCTGGGCCCATCGGCAGTGGGCGGTGGCGTTCTGCTCTTCTTGGTTGAGCCCAGGGATGGGTTGAAGGGTCGGTCTGGACTAATGGAGGTCTGTGGCCTCCATGATTCTGGGGGTGGAAATCAACGTACTAGAGAAAAACAGAGAAGTGTTTTAGTGGGTTGGTGAGAACTTGCTTTTGACTCTCCCCTTTCTTCCAAGTGTCTGGTCGTTCTCCCTCTCGCTCTCTCTATTCGACTGCCATTCGTTTGAACGCGTCGTGCACACACAACCTCCCGGCCGATCGGCGCCTGGTGGCGGAGTCGTTCGCGGTGAGGAAAGTCGGGAACAATCCCTGGCGGAGTCGTTCGCGATGAGGAAAGTCTGGAACAGTCCCGCGAGCTCGAAACATGGTGCCGGCCAAGCAGTCTATTGGTGGTGCTCGCTATGCGCAGCGGAAGGAGGTCTCCCCACGGCGCGGCGCATGGGCGTGCGCGCGTCCATGTGGCTCCGCAGCCGGCCACAAAGGTCACCTTCGGGACCGAGTTTGGCAGCCGTGTGCGCTTGCGGTCTCAGTTTACGTGGGACGATTCGTTTTGTTTCTTCGTGCGGCTTCGACGGTTCTCGGGTTGATCTATCCGTTTTCAGAGAGCGGTGTTCATAGAAGCTAGCGCGAGCATGCGCTACGTGCGCTTCATCAGCTTGACTGCTTGAGAGGGAGTTGATCACGTAGTACTTTCCAATTTGCACTTTTATGTGGAAGGAAGTCGTGATTATTCATGAACTCGTTAAGTAACGGCTAAATTAATCGACCTGGCTAATTTCGCAAGTCCAATTTCTGCACCGCCGACTGCGCCTTGCTCCGTTTCGCCTGAACCCGTTTTCGTCTGGACCCGTCCAGCAGATAGCACCGAAAATGGTTAGAATTGCTGACGAACAGCAGCTGGGATCACTCGTGACGTGCGATAGACTTCTTGTTAGTTTGTACATCATCTCGTAATTAGCCAGTTGTATGGGCGCCGCCGGCGTCTAATCCGTCCATGCTTTTTGGTTGGTGGCAGCAGCAGATACGGGTACGTTCCTCGAGCTCGCGCAGACATTGGATGATCAAGTTACACCTACCGTCATGACATGGACACTTCCGGCCACCGATCGAAACGTGGTTAACCAACCAAGGAAGGTTCCACGCTAGACACACTGCCTCAAGATGTTATTACTGTCTTTATTTCATCACAGCTTCGAAGTTGCTAATAATTCTATTGATAAAAAAAACTTTTCAGATCTTACAAAAGATTGAGGTCCAGTTTGGAATGCGAGATTTTTCTTTATTTGCATTTTTTTCTAATAAAATTAAACTGATTATATAAAATTTTTGTGAGATTTATGTGAAAATATTACTTTCCAAAACTGAAATGATGCGAAGGCCGTGGACTTAAATAGAAGGTACTGTAGATACTATTGAGGGCTCTAGCACAACTGGGCCTTCGACAGTGCTACACAAGGTGCCATCATATTCCGGCAAAGGAATTTCATCGTCATCCACTCTCAACCGACTATTGCTTCGCTATCCTATTACTATATCAATTTATACAAATGGCATATCCATAAGTATTATTTATAAAGATATATAAATACGAACTTATTTCACATCTATTGGCGCGCACGTTCGTAAATTATGATTATGCGCTTCAGTTTAGATGCCCTCACATGTACTCCCTCTAATTTTAAAATATTAATATCATTAATTTTTAATATTATATTTAACCATTCATCTTATTAAAAATATGACAAATATGTTAAACAAGGCATACTACAGAGATGAAAGGTGAACATACGGCCCAACAAACCCGGTCGAACCCATCAGAGAAGACCTCGCAGTGCTGCAGAAGTAGGCCAGCCCACCATAACTACCAGAGGGGCAGCAGCGGCCCACGAAAATCCCCGCGAAATCCTCTCCCTTCCCCACGGCACGGCGCGGGGAGGCGGCGCCTGCGCAACCCCGCGGCGGCCTCTCGGTCCCGTCCGCTGATGGTCGTGCAGGCCGACGAGACGGCACGGCCGGGCCTGGCGGCGGCCGATGTCCGGCTTCCTCCTTTGCGATTGGTTGGAGCGGCGCCCGCCCGGCTGAGTTACCCGCCGGAGGATATAGGTGTTTCAGGTTCTCAAGAAACTATCCGTTTAACTTCCTTTTTTTTTCAAAAAAAAAATCCGTTTAACTGCCCCACTAGTTCGCATTGAGCCTCAAATCGTGCGCGATTCGTCTTCCAGGCACTGGAGGCATGCGAAAAGGAGTATATTGAATCATTTCGAGGAGCAAAGGATGGTGTGTTGCAAGTTCCAATCGACAGTTGTTTCATCACATATCTGAGGTAAACCATACCAGTCTCTCATGATTCTGAAAATGATGCTAAGTAATCCTTGTAAGCTAGAGTAAGAGAAAGTAGTTAACGAATCGTGCCTCCAAGGTAAGTTTTCTACGTCATTCGGATGCACTGGGGTTCTCGTCATGATTTCCAAATCACTGGCTTTGCTGTTGGTTCATGGTTCTGGAGCTGCCATTAAGGAAAGCATAATCTGCATAGAATCACTTTATCTCCTAATATAGTATCAAGACATGGAATATGACTGCTGGATACAATAAAATTCGTGTCAAACGTGCTGGTTTGTGAAGTGTGACCTTTTGTTAAAGTGAAAACGTGTTTTCTAGAATAGTTCTAACTGTCGGTCAGCCACTTGTGCTAGATAACTAATGGCATGATTAAGTCTACCATATTTTGGTTGAGTAGTAGCAGTCCGAGGATAGCAGCGAATCCAGATCCCGATTGCCGCTGCTCAAATTCTAGAAAAAAGATGGCGTGATCAAGGAAAAAAGAGGGGGGGGGGGGGGGGGGGGGGGGGGGGGG
>BCLG01002893.1:14405-31711 GCA_001602295.1 Zoysia matrella | reverse complement strand
TTTTATGTGGTTAATTAATCAATCATGATTCCATTAGCAAAAGGGAACACTTATTATTTATTTGCATTACAACCCAGATGTTTGTTATTTAATGAACTTGAAGGATACTACAAAATTAGTCAATCACTCACAGCCAACAGTGCACATAGACGGTTTAATATTTCTCCTTTTGATTTACATCATCAGAAAATCTCATCTATTCTCTGTTTGTTTTCTACTATGCTGCAAACTTACTAAAACTCTAGAATCTGGAGAGTTAAAGGAAAACATCTAAGTTTTCAGCAAACTACTTTATTAATTTTTATTAAATACAATGGATTGACCCTCATGCTCAGGTGCCATTGTCTGTATATCTCTGAACCTACCCAATTCTCATGCAGCTACAAGGAAAACGAGCTCCTAACCATATTAAATGGAAAAAATAGGGAAACTTGTTTAATGACAATGATGAGAATTGGGTAACTTGGAACCTAAGCTTAGAACCTGCATAATATCAAAAAGTTCTAACCTGTTATGTAAAAACTATGAAGCAAAGTTTAGATTCCGTGACTTGAACTTTTAAGTAAATTCTGAACTAGACGATGTCTACCCATCTCTACATAGGCATCATGTAATTCCTGTCATAACGCTATCTTCAGTCTTTGGCATCGGGTTGCATTGCTTATTGATAATTTACCTAGCAATGACCATCACATGTAGCCTATGCATGTAATTTATGCTGACGGTATTGCTTTGATTCTTCTATGAAGCGTAAATCAGAAGTAGTGAAGTACAATGCCTATGCTTACTCTGTTTTGTAGAGTAGTGCTTCATTATCTCAAGAAGAAATTGTCAGAATTTGCTATCTATGTTTTTATTTTACCATCAGAGACATGGATAATGCAAACACCGAGCCACACATGTCACGTTTGCTTACATGTGAGTCAAGTTCGGAAGTCCAAAACGCGGTGATTAGAGTACCGTTGGATTTAGTATTCTGGAAGCTAGCACGCACCACCTACTCCAGCCTCCAGGTCATGGTCCTCCTGTGCATATATGATCTACAGGCCGCGCTTCAGTGTAGCATTAGACAAGAAGAACAGAACTCGTCATTTCCACTCCACGTGCATCCTTGTTAAGAGGCCTTCTTGGTCATTTTACAAGGGGCTAGAGGCCATGGCAAAGAGGGATGATCACAGGACTTGCTCCAGCGGCTGCTCTAATGGAACCCATAAAAGGCTGCTGCGGGATAGTAGCGGTTATTCCCAGGAGCACGCTAAGAGGTAAGTCTAATTCATCTCATACACATCCAACTGAGTTAGATAGGTATATATGTCAAATACGATTGAAACTGTGAACAACAGAAAGGACTAGCTAGTTGTTCTAGACGTTGGGTATTTCTCCCCGCCACATGATTTTCCTGATTCTTGTTATGTGTGCAATTCGAACTTCACCTTATGAATATTTTCTTAATTTATTGATAATAGTTTTCTGAAGTAGGAAGCTTTGCGTTAGGACAAGGACGGAGTACACATACGCACCATATCATGATGGCAACGAGTGGAGAAAATATGGGCAAAAGATGATCCGTGGCAATACCTACCCAAGGTATATTTACAAATGTTACTCAATGTTTTTTATCTTACATTTTGTAACCAGTGGTGATAGCGGAAACAGACATGCCATATGTTAATAAACAAAGCCAAATCCTGAAAATCATCACATAAGAGTTACCTAGGTCAATAGCACCGATCAGCAGCGGATTTAGCGGTTGTGGGGCTGGGGGTTGGGGGGTCGAGCCCATAAACATACCTGCACAATACTGAGAAAGATAGTAGCTGTGAGTAGCGGGTGTTTCCTGTATAAGTACATGTGAAGATCTTGTTGGTTACTTCCTCCGTTTCTTTTTAGATTTAATTAAAGTCAAACTTATATTATTTTGATCATTAATAATAAAGAATTAATGATGTTTTATCATATAAAAATTATATTTTTTGGATTCATTGTAAAATAAGCTTTCATAAAAATTATATTTTTGTATTAAAAATTATGTATATTTTTAGATATTATTAGTAAAAGTTAGAAAACTTTGACTTTATACAAATCTAGAAGCTTTCCCATTTTCGGTAGAAATGGAAATTTATTAATCTGGTTTCGAGGCTGAGCTGTTAACCTGCTGTCACCTCAAGCCTGAAGTAATGTAGTTTAGTCGCAAGTGTGTCTGGATGTAATAAGAAATCCAGTGCACGTATGGTTTATTAGGTTGCTGCGATGCTGCCTTCCCCAGTAGTTGCCTGTTGCCATCGATCAGGTCCTAGCGCTTATCTTTATGTTGTCGCGTAGCTAAAAGTCACATGCCAAAAATGGGGATTTCAAGAAGTGGAATAAATCCAAACTCCAAAGGGAAGTTAGAAAGAACTAAGCACCCTGTTGAGGGAATCGTCACCAGTGTTTACTATTTCATTTAAACCGTTAAAACTGGTTGAGACCGGTTTAACAAAAACCGCGAAAACAAAAAAAACGGTCGAAAACTGTTTCAAATCGAAAATTCAAAATTTGAACAAACTGCTATAGTAAACCGGTCGGTTTCACCAGTCAGTCGGTCGGTTTTTACGATTTCAGATTTCAAAATTTGAAACCCACCGGTTTCATCGGTTAGCCGATCGGTTTTACCGGTTTTCAGTATTCTGATTTTTTTCAAATTTTTAAACAAAAACCGGTCATCCGGTAAAACCAGACCGAACCGATTTTATTGAAAACCGTGAAAACCGGTCGGTTTTGAGTGGTATTGTAAACCTTGATTGTCACACACTGATTTTCTACGTCTAGTGGATGTAGTTGTTTTTTGGAGACCGTCTATAGTGGATGTAGTTAATTGGTCCAAAAAGCACTAATTAGTTTCCTAACTTGCAAAACAATGGATTAGGTATTTAATTGCTCTTCAGATCAAGTTGTTGCGTGAACTTGACTTACCACTACTATTTGTTTGTGCAATGATTAATGATATAATTTTTTTTTAAAAGTATGATTGGTGACCTATACTTGGGGATTTAGATAATGAAATGATATAACATTAATTAATGACCCGCTGCCTAGATTGTTATAAGTCGATATTGGAAAAATTAGCACCGCAAACAAAATCTTATCTTAATATTATCTTATGAGCAGAGTCATTTTTGTACCCTTATTTGACCTCTATTTAGGGTCAAATCTAATCAGCATCCAAGCAATGTTTGAAATCACGATTTGACATGCTGATCTGAGCCATCGAACGAATATCAGATTATCAACGTCGCTTTGGACAGATACCCAACATTGGTTTACGAAAGAAATATTTGTTGCAAAACGTTAGGAATTCCTTCGGTCATATTTATTCATTTACTAGAAGACATGCCACAAATAAAAGTTTCGTGTCTATTCAGAAATTTTAAACTACAAGTATTTCAAAAAAAATACAACTTTTAAAATGTGAAGACACTAGATCCTCCCCTGTTGGATGCATGTGATATGCCGCACGCACTTAGGGATGCTTCTCGCATTGGGTTATGACATCTCTAGTATGCTTGCATGGGAATCCTCCTTTGGAGCTAATAATGCATGTCGGCATGGTTATCAAATCTGTGCCATGTGGACAATGTCAAATGCTGTCGCGTTTAGTTTATGGCTTCCACATGTATGTTGACGACTTCAGCGTTTTTGGAAATGGAAACGGTGTCTTAAAGATCGATCGGTCGGATAAGGCACAGACACACTTTGTACAGAACTTCTTATTAATATATTATAATCAGTAGGGCTTTGTCGTCCTATTGTTAAAAAAAAAAGCACAGGCACACCAAATTAACTGCTACAATGTTAATGAACCGCGAAAAATTCATTGCAAACAATGATTATAAAAAATAACATCAGTGATTAGGTGTCGTTTGGAACGTAGGAATCTCCTAAGAAAAAAACGTAAGAATGAGAAGAATTCCTGCATTGCAAACGGAACTTTAATGTATAGATACCGTAACACTAACCTCATTAACTTGTTTAAACAATGTCTTGCTGCCTTAATCCGTGGTTAAGCGACGGATCCGTGCCCCTCTTCTCGAGAGCAGTTCCCCTAAGGCATGGAAATTAAAGTGAGCTCTAAACTTTGGGCGTTGTTTCACGCAGGTGTTATTATAGGTGCACATACCATCAGGATCATGGCTGCCTAGCAACCAAGCACGTGGAGCAAACCAATTCCCAGGACCCGCCTTTGTTTCGAGTAATCTACACAAATGAGCACACATGCGTCAGTACCAACGCCTCGTCCATATACATCCAGCAGATGGCAGATGCCTCGCTGAGAAAGGCGGAAATGGGCAGTCCTGGCCATGAAGTGGTCCAGGAACAGGAGGGCGCCATCGAATCCTCCTTGCTCGGTGTCATCAATGGCGGCCGTGAGGTTGCAACGACGTCAGATGTCATGCATGATATGCAAGAGAACACGGCCGCTCTGTTGTCCAGTAAGTATTTTAATCTGTCATCGACGGTGGGCAGAAGCAGCCAAAAGACTACCCCTTCGATTTCACCCGCACTGCCGCCGGCATCCGAAGAACTGAGAATGAACTTCGTCGAGCCGCTGGAGTCCCACTGGTTCGAGCCTTTAGATTTGGGTTGGTTCATGTGATGGGATACACACGGACGGATTGATCTGCCAGCTGTTAACTAAAACATCCATAACCATCCTTGGCTCCAAAGTTGCGAATAGTACACGTACAAGCCTGTTTACTATCGAGATATTTTCTTATTTTCATCCTTTCTGAAACCGTATGTATACATTGATCATTCACGTGCATTTAGTGTAGTTACGTGTAATGTAATTTGAAGTATTTGAAATTGTCCTTCTTGTGATATGACATGCTGAGGACGGAGTTTGTATGAGAATAACTTATTATAAAACACGCAGTCACAAATAAAGGAGTTTCCTTCATCCCATTTTTAAGCAAATGTCCACGCACAGGTGTGTGGCAAATCGAAATATTCGAGTGGATATGCGCAACTGTTCCATCTTTTGAATATAACATCAACGCGCATACCGCGTGCATCTTAAATAAAATTGTAGTAGTATAAGGTTACAAGGCTCATCATACGCCTTCAATATCCTAGTTGCTCAATAAGTATGTAGCTACACCTACCGGAATGCAGTGAATCAAAAAAATGAAAAATCTACAAGACATTGTCGTTATGGTGAGATTTAATTATTTAGTTCCATATTAGATCTGTTCCTTGAAGAAATAAAGCTCGCTTTGTATCAAGTAGAGATGATAAGGCCTGATGTTAGAACACTGAATAATATCCTAAAGTTGTAGCTAAAATATATTTGAGGCGGCTAGAGATGTGCGGGTCACTTAAAGAAACAATGCTAGCGCGTGATATCTAATTTGTAAGAGAGGGTGTGGCTAGTGTTAAAAAAACAGCGCGCGGGAGCAGTGGAGCACCGCCATGCGTAGGAGACTTGTACCCTACGCACCCCTAATTATTTGTATTTTTGGTTAATAAACATTAAAAAAATTCAACCTATGAGGTAAGACAGCATCGGCGTGACGGCCGGTTTGGTGAACGTTGAGCACGCACGAGGGTAGCAACATTACCCGCCCGCGATGGTTCTCTGCTGGCGCCAGAACCTAATCATGCCCGGCCACTTGAGACGCAAATTTAATGTTTTCTGAGCCAGTGGATCGATTTAAAACTTTTTAAAATGAACTACCTCCTATTTATCTTGTATTATTAGTGAGATAAAAATAATTCTAAATAAATTAGAAATTTAACCCACAAATATCTTTTGAATACCCACTTACATCTTGAAACTTGCGTTGCGCGTCACGACGGCGCACGGAGCTGTGTGTGTCCCTCCCCGAACCGTTCAAAGAGTAGCAGGAAGCATCTTGAAACTTGCCTGAGGGCTGGGGCCGTCGTCCTCGACCCGCGCGTGGCCACAATCTGAGCAAGATTTGGACGGAGCTCCTCCTCATCGTGCAGGTGAAGGCACCAGAATTTGTTTATCCCTGCCACCACTTGCGTTTTCCATCACCAAGTGGGCCTGGCCCTGCTCCCAAAACCACGTGCGCAATTCCCTTTTACTACTAGCTCCTAGCTAGATTATGATCAAGATGCTTAGGCAAGTACTATATGCATGTGCTGTCACTCTCAGAGCTTTGTTTAATCGCCGTCGACATAGGCATCCGGTTTTGTTTAGCTCGCCACTTGCGCTACTTTGTCCACGAAGCGACTCGAAGTCGATAAACTGTGTAATTAGCAACAAGGCCGGTTAAGATTAGAATAGTGGTTTTCGATCCGTAAGAGATGCTTTTGTCCGCGTCACCATGTGTCCCCAGCCTCCTGGGCGCATCTCCGTTTCATATTCCTCCCCAATCCGCGGGTGTCAGTCCGTCCGTTCAGGGTGTCGAGCGGTCAAGCCATGGGCGAAGGAAGCTCCAGCGAGCTACAGACCGACACTTGCAATTGGCGTAAATAATTCTCCTAGGACAGGGGGCAAGGAGAAAAGATAATAATGTACGTTTAACATGCTTAACTACACTCATCCAACTCCTAAAATGCCAATTAGAGAAAGCATCAAGGCCATATCTGCTTCGATCCTTCCCTTTTTTGTTGAAGTTTGAGCGATAAAAGAACAGATTCATCAGGGCTCAGGACAAGTTGGGCAATAGTATAATGCTTGTAGTCTTAAGAATTTTTCGGAGAAATAAACCCATCCATATGAGCTGGATAGCTGAGAGGCCCATTGGCCTCTATAATTTTTTTTTCTATTATTCCTGAAAACCAGAAAAAGAAAATACCTGCGTGCGCATGAAATCCTACAGATCAGATCGCAGAATTTAATTGTGTACAAATCTATCTGGAGTAGACCACCAAATCTTTTACTGCTACTAACAGCTTGCAGTAAAAAATGTTAGCAAAAAACCAGCACCGAAACGTGGGAGTGGCTTGGGATTGGTGGCCTCCACTGTCCTAATTGACAATTGGCACAGTTTTGTAATCCAACTTGGCCATACGTCCACCGCTGGCACCCACTGTTTGTGCACTGTCCTTAGCTTCAAGTTGCCAATAAACTTTTTCCAGATATAGCAAATTGAGTGTATAGAATCTATACATGCACGCATCGTACCTACGTAATGCTCACCCCCCCCCCCCTCTCCGAGGAAAATAAATGTTGCAGTCATTTTTTTATTCTACTAGCTGGATAGCCCCTCCTAAATATTACTCCCCCATTTTTAATTTGATGTCGCCGTTGACTTTTACAATCAATTTTGACCATTTGTCTTATTCAAAAAATTTGCTCGAATATAGAAAATTTTAAATTGTGATTTAAATAACTCTATTGATAAATCAAATTATATCAAATTATATGAAATTTATCAAATTTGTTTGAATAAGACGAATAGTCAAAGCTGAGTTTAAAAATCAACGGCGATATCAATTAAAGAACGGAGGGAGTATATATATATGTGGCACTCTATTTTCGGAATGCACTGTACAACACGTATCAGTCTCTGGATCAATAGCTGATACGTATAGACACAACAGAATGTATATCAAAAATATACTTCGAAAAGAAAAAAATAGATACCTGAGACAGAACTTTTAGCGGCTCACGGTGAAGATCTCTATGATCCAACATCGGTCGACTAGCCAAAAGCGAAGCAAGCAGCGAAACACTAAGGCCCAAATACATAAGCAGACTTGAAAAGCAGAACGAAAACTCAGCACATCGTTACCTACGTGATCTTCTCTGTCTAAAACCACAAATGCAAACGGGTGAATACATATAGTACTCAGCAAGCTCTAACACTAGGCAAGAGTATATGTATAGATGCATATTTAATTGTAGCAAGGATGAGGCTACGTGGTTCAATTTTTACGAAAAGCCAGTTTTTATGCAGGGTTCACTACAGAAGATTTTAGGGAAGCGAAAACATTTGTTGTCTATATTTTAGTAGGTTAGACTTGAGGGAGCATAAACTATTTCCGCTAGTTTCAAATTTTAACTGGAAGAACTTTCACTATCCCATCCAGACACTTTCCAAAACATGGCCACCTACACCCACTCACACGCCAAAGATATTATAGAAAACTAATCGAAGGGTATCCGAACAAATATCATGCCAATACCTAACAACGGCCTATCCGAAAAGATTTTACTAGTCCCCTACTACACCTGATATTACTAAATCAGAGGCTATATCCGTGGGTTTACGGTCCCATGACGCGGGCAATTACATAGTCGAGAGCCAGGCAGCGAGTTATCTCACGCCCTTCTCCTATCTTTTGTGTCCTACCGATCTCTTAATGGCTCGATATGGAATACTTATATAGCGGAGATAAGTCCTGCCCAATATGTACAGGTTCTATGGTTGCACGAAATTATTAAGCCGAGAACTAACGAATCGGTCTTTATATGGCAGGGGTGGCGGACTCGTCTACGACAGGTGGACCACACCGAAGACTATACACCTATCACCATCACCTCTTTTGAGCCTCACCCCATGACCAGAATCACCCATCTTCACCTATCACCAGTTGCACTAATCCCACCCTATTTTATTTACTCACACCACCAAACACTTTTAACGTATTTGGTAAATAAATGGTGTATGGTGTGGAGATGCAAAACATCGCAAGAGGGTTCTTAAGCATTCTAATAACAAGGCAACTTTCTGTTCGTTAAAGTATTTTAACGATGACATCCTATGGTTAACAAGGAGGGTATCATCGACGGGTAATCAAGATAGTTAATATTAATATCTAAAAACGACACTAATATCAGTAAAACAATTAATCAAGTAAGATTATAACTAACACAATATTTTATATCAAAATATTATGCATAGCAGAATAGATAGGCACTATAAGAGCATTAGTAAAATATAGGTTAAATATGATCAAGTGGTTAGAGCTTGCCTGCAAACTCTTAATCTTTGGAGCTTGAGGTCGGAGGCTTCTTCATCAAGATTCTAGTCTTCTATCTCTGACTTCGCGTCCAAATCCTCGTGCTTCTCTCCACACGCGATTCTTCCTTACACTCAGTGTTATCTACGCGAAAAGAAACACCCAATAAAACAACTGCGAAAGAAACAAAGCTCGAGAAGAACCGATGAAATCCAAGAACTCTAAATAAGAACCAATTAAACTCTGCAAGGAAAACTAGTGCAAGTCATGCATGATGCGGTAGCTGATATATTAAGCTATGGCTCAGTGGAATGTATACTAGGTTCGATGCGAAGGGAGACACCACAGTATGGGTGCCATGGTTAGGCTATGGTGCACGTGCACCCGGACCCTACGACGTCGCATGACAATCGTGCATGCACATCGTGTATAATTGTATACATAGGTATATTGGCATAAGTTGTGGATACGTGGAATGTACAGTGTACCATTTAGTTACCTAGTTTTCTAGTATGTAACCTTTAGTGTGTAGAGATTAATTATAGGATTATAGGCTTATAGCTAACTAGCATGGTTCACTGGCGATCACGTGCACTAATGCAGGTAAGATGTATATGCGGCTATTCAACATTTACTTCCTATTATATAGGTGATCTTAATAATTACTGAGTGGTTAATAATTAGCTATTGATTTATTCTTGTAGTTGTACCATTAATGCTAAATAGGCAGCACGCGCACTAGCGTGGGCCAACGTGTTGCACGTGCTTCCTAGTGACTAATTACTTGACTCTACAATTACAACTAAACTACCACATTAAGCGGATGACGTCAACTATGGTGCGGTGTAGGCATAGCACTATTGTTAATTATCTAGTTTATACATATATGAGTGCATCATCCTAAGTGCTCAATGATTAATCACCTAGTTTAATTTATATAATTAAATCACTAACGCTAACAAGTGGTACATGTACTAATACGTGCTATTGCATGAGTGAATGCATGGCAGGACGCTTATAGGCTGCTTTCTAAGTATTTACTTACTTCTTAATATTTAGCTACTAACGTTTAACTATTAATCTTATAATTCTAACCTTAGACTAGATTGCTTAGTGTTAACATGGGTATGCATACTAATGTGTGCTAAATAATGAAGTCATGCTATGATGGGGTGCACACTAGCTATTATGAATCTATGCCTAGAGATGCATCATAATCAAAGACTTGCACTAACAACGATAAAACAAATAGAAAGAACAATGATTAAACTCCGCAAAGAACTTACTATTAAAACAAACCAGCAAAATCAGATGTTGGCTGAGGTTTGGATGATTCAATGTGGTGGAGCTCGAGACAACGGTTCCGACGGTGTTAAGATCACTGAAAACGGAATTGAGGTGTAGCTGTGGTGAGGCAAACAAGGTGTTAACGATGGAAAACAGGAAATCCCCCTGTGGACACGCAACCCGACATGTGTCCACAGCTGTCGGGTGTGTGTGTGCAGGGGTGAAACAAGGGACAAACCTGGTGATGTTGCCAGGTGCTCTGTGACCAGAAACTGGCAAAGGCTGCGGAAAGTTGCGTGGACACATGGTTCGGCATGTGTCCACGGCCTCTCGGGAGAAATCCCGTGGACACAGGGTTCGGCCTGTGTCCACGGCCCCTGGACACACGGGTGCCCAGAATCGGAGATTTTTACTTGGACACAGAGATATGTGATGTGTCCGTGGACACGTGGGTTATGATCGTGTCTGTGGATACGTGGACACGTGGGCTGTGACCGTGTCCGTGGACACGTGGGCTGTGAACTGTGACAGGTTCGAGGATTTGTGGACACGTGAGCTGTGACCGTGTCTGTAGACATGTGGATACCGTGTTTGTGCTCGCGGACACGTGAGAATATCTGTGCCCGTGTCTGTGGACACGTGGCCAGTGCTGTGTCTGTTTTCGTGGACACGTGAACGGTGCTGTGTCTGTGACCGTGTGCATGTTTGTGGACACGGGGCCGTGACCGTGTCCGTGGTCACAGGGCTGTGACCGTGTCCGGCCTCAGGACACGTGCTAACGGGTCGGGCGGTTACCGTGTCCAGGACACATGCCGACTACCGTGTCCAACCTCAAGGGGGTGTGCCTTAGCTCATGTGTGGCGGACATGTGGGATCACGCGGCCCACTAGCCAGAGGCCAGGGCCGGTGCTTCCTTAAGCGCGTGGGCCAGTGGCGGTGTCGGTGCGGCGCGCGCCGAGCAAGCAAACGAGGCTTGCGGCGGCAACGTGGCATGTTCGAAATGCTTCAGTGGGGTGTCGTGAGGCTGCAAAGTTGTAGCTCACGTTGTGGTAAGCGTATGAGCATAAGAGTCATCAAGATCAAGGCTTTGGGTGGAATGATAATGATGTGCACCGGCAAGGAAGGGCCTACGGTAAATTTTGGAATTCATTAAAGACTAATCCATAATCACCGGAGGATTAGCAGAGGCCCATATCTAATTTTCAGCAAATCACTGAGGACTTGTGTGTATCAGGGGCCTAAGTGTGAGTATGATAATTTCGGTGGCCATTGAGTAAAAGGATCTGGGGCTGAATCATATATAATTTGAAGAACAGGGGGTTTTCTGTGAAAAGATCATTGCCAAGCGGCTGGGTTGAAATCGTGGCCCCTGTCCACTGCTCGGTGGACTGCAGCAGGGGCCGGTCCACGGCCTCACTGTGGTCCACGATGGCGGCCCGGCGGCAGGCCGGCCGAGGAGGTCCGGGACCTAGCGAAGCAGCACCTCGGCAGCGCGATGAAGCTTCTCGTGGGCACCGCGTGGCCGAGCAGGCGTGGCAGCACGCCGTCGACGGAGAAGGGGCAGCGTGGCAAGGGGTCCACGGACCGGGCGCAGGAGAGGTAGGGCGGTGCCGTGAGGCTTGTCGTGGCCTCAGATGTGGAGGAAAGGCGCCACAGGAGGCCGGCGACAGAGGCGGGCGGAGCTCAACGGCGGCCTTCGGCAGAGGCACGGCTCTGGTGTGATGCCGCCCAAATTGGTGTGCCCCAGTGGTGGAGGGGGTCGCTGAAGCTCGTGGCGAGCCCCGTGGCGGTGGAGAGGCAGCTGGTTGCCGGCCACGGAGGGGGCGCGGCCCGTAGCGGCGGTGCACGGTGAGGGCCCTAGCTCGGACGAATTTTGCTGAAATTGGTGAGGCTCGGGGGGAAAGGGAAGCTTGGTAGGTGGCGCACACGGCGTTCGGAGGGAAAGGCTCGCCGGAGGAGACTAATTCCGGCGACGGCCGGGCAAGAGGCGACGGCCAGCGGGGAGCGCTCCGAGAGCAGGGTGCGCCGTGGTGCTCGTGGTCTGTCGGGGGAAAGGAGGAGCAGTGCCTCTGGACAGGGAGCACGTGGACGGGTATGTGGCAGAGTGGCAGGGCGTGAGCGGCGCGTGGCAGCGCGGGCCGGTGTCCGTGTCAGGCGATGCGGACAGTGTGGAGGGAGGAGAGAGATGAGCGCGCAGTGTTGGGCCGAGGTGGGCTGCGGTAAAGAGAGGGAAGGGAGCCGGCTGGGCCAGGGAGAGGAGAAAAGGAAAAGAGCGGTCCAATGCAGAAATTTGTAAAATTTGAATTTGGACGTGAATTGGAATTAAAAAAATCGAATGGATTAAAATTCAGATGAACCGAGAGAAAGCAAAATGTAAAAACAAATAAAACAAAAGGAGTTAAACACTTGTCACACTTCCAAATTTAATATTTTAAAATTTTCGAGTTAGCTAAGTTTTAATTTAGTGAGGTTTTTTACCCTTTGAGATGGGAAAGAAAAGAGAAGATAGAAGGAAAAAGAAAAATGTTAGGGTGTTTGTCAGAAAAATTTTGAATTTCGCATTTTTAAATTGTTCTAAAATTTAGGATGTCACAATATACGATTTGTGCAATGAGCTAGTAACTGAAATTTTAAATTTCGCGGTAAAAGAAAATCCGTATCCAAGCTGGGGGAAAAATCTCAAAGAAAAGCATTATTCTATCTTGCCGCTCATATAATAGGCTCTGATTAATTTGCGGCTGATTCAGCTGCGGGGATCTAAATTTTTGTATAAAGAGATTTATTATAATGATTGGAGTTAGTAATAACTATTTATTTATTAAATCTAACGGTTAAAAATAAAAAGTTACCAACTAAAAAAGTACTAAGTTATGAACTTGTACTAAAAATGGTGAATCTGATGCTAATTTTAAAAAAATCAACCGTTGAGATTAACTGAGAAAAGCATGTAACAAAACTCGTATAAATTTTAAAACTGGTGTATATATCTAAAGACCCCACAAAGCTTTCTGATTTGGTACAAAACTAAACCATAAGTAGCAACCGCGTTATTGTACTGCACCGCGCGACTCGAGCCCCCTCTTGTCCGACGAGCGACGACCATGAAAGCGACATAGGTGGCTGGCTGGCTGCCGATTTCTTCCCTTTCCCCCACATGCCTGCTGCCATCTCAATATCCTTCCCGCAAGCCCACAAGAACACACCAGTTGGGGGAGGTCGGGTGACTAGTAAGGAAGAAGAAATGGCGTCATGGCGCATGGATAGCCTGAAGTCCTTCAACTTCGGGGACCCCAGCACCCAGGACGCCATGGGATCGGGCTCGGAATCTTACAGTCCACCGGAAAGCGGATTTGGGCTATCTCTGCCGGAGAAATCGCCGCCCGACGGCCGGAGGAGAAGGTAACACACGCCTCCTTCTTGTACCGTTGAATTGATTGAAGCTCCTGTGTCTGCTTGCTCTTTGTTAAAAACAGAACTAGCTGTTTGTGTTGCCAGAATTGTTGTCTCGTTTGCTTTCTTCCTTGATTCCAGTCGTTCGTTAGTTTCTCAACTTTTAGAGTGCCTAATTAACACATCAGTTGTTAGTACATCTTGAGGCTGACGCCACTGGTCGGTTTGAGTTCCGTGTCTTGCACTCCTATCTGCTACATGTTCGTGCATATTACTGAATCTTTCAGAATACCAATATGCATATGCCGACATGAGAAGTCTTTGGAAAGGAAACAGTAATATATATTGCCACAAGGAGATGATCATGGGATAATTCTACCAGGATGAGTTGAAGAGTTTGTTTAAAACTTAAGTCGATATTTCTTAAAACTGCGAATTAAGCTAGCTAGAAAGCGATGGTCAATTAAAATGGAGGCAACAACTCCATCGACTTTAATTCTTTCTTTCGTATTTCCTCCTACATAGACTGCTACACACTTTGTTTCCAAGTCGATGAAGCTATATTTCATGGACCTGGAAAAGAAGATGAAATGCATGATACAACAGTTCCCATAAGTCTGTGGATTCACATTAATGGTTAATGATACACCTACAGGACGGGTTTGTTTAGAATATACTATCCATTAATGGCAATTCTTGGTACGGAGTATTTCCCATAGAAGCATATTCTCCATCACTCATATCAAGGTGGTTTTGTAGACTCAATAGTTTCCTTCTGTTGATACCAAAGGACATCTTCATGGGGTGCTATTTTTGAAAACCTGAAAGCAACCTTTTCTTACTTTCCGGAGGTCTCTTTTCTCCAGAACTTAGATCACCATCACTACCACTAGTACTACACACACATGTGAAAAATGGATGAAAGACTCAGTATATAAAATATTACTATCAGTGACTTGTTCATGTAGTGTAAAAGCTGTCATATACATTCTTTTTTCAAAAAAAAAAATTTAATTGAATATCTTCTTCTTTTACTCGAATTCATGTTTCAAGGGATTTGTGCATCTTGGTAGAGATCAATCATATTAATTCTTGAAATAACAAGTAGCAAACAAAATGATATTAGCAATTCATTGTACAGCAAGCTAGGCACCACCATGACATGACAGGTTCTGAACCACGCTTGTCCAGTCAATTTCGCCACAGGGGTCCTTTTGTTTTACATTTTCGTTTACATGGTCTAAAGAATTATTAAACTTACATAGTCTTACCATGTTTTTTTTTTTCAATTCTACCTATTTACATCTATATTTTTGCAGGAGGGATACACCGTCTCGAAGCGAATATACGTACACACCTTATCTTGACGGCCACTTGTGGCGAAAGTATGGTCAAAAGAAAATAAAGGGTTCTGAGTACCCTAGGTAACTCAACTATCCATACTCCCCAAGTAAAATTTGATCCCACGTTACAGATTATTATGTTCACTACTGAAATTCTTGATATTTTTAGTATAATCTCCTTCACCACATCCTTTTGTCCTTATGCCAGTGTTTACTATACATCAAACCTCATGCTAACTACTCAAGACACATGAAAAAAACATATATTTAGGTCTTATTTTTGCAATTAGTCAATCTAGTCATTTATATTTATAGTTAACCCTCATCACAGTCATTGATACAAAACAAAAATGGGCTTTAGATCCACGTAAATACTGTACATCGCTTTTGCCTGCAGGCTATACTACAGATGTTCTTACCGGGAAGACAGGCACTGCCTGGCCTCGATGCTGCTGCAACAGCAGAACAACGAGGATCCGCCAGTGTACCATGTGACCTACACATTCGAGCACACATGCGGCGCACGGTCCGTCCCAATGCCGGACATCGTGGTGGAGCATCAGCAGCCGACCGCAAGGCAGGAAGGGCTCGTACTCAGCTTCGATTCCCCGGGCGGCGGCCACCAGAGGATGCACCACCACCAAGCCATGTCGTCTCCCAGCCCGTACACGATGCTGAGCTTCGGATCGAGTAGCCAGCGACCTGTCGACTTCCATACCGATCCGGCGGCTGGGTCGTCGTCGTTTCCTGCGGAGGACTTGCTGGCGCCGTCACCGTCGATGAATGGAGACTGTGACATGTAACCGGCCTGGGATCGTTCCCGTGCCAATTCGATGACCATATGAACTTTGGAGAACTCGCAGAGTTCCTTTACTGATCAAATGAGCGAAGCCCTTACCTGAAATTTGAAAGTGCCATTCGATCTATTAATTTGTAATGTGGGAACCTTGTATACTCCTATCGCTCAAGTGAAGACAAGAACTGGTGTACACGTTCTCCCTCCTAAGTCCTAACTCAGGGGCATTATATATGGCAATATGCATAATCTTCCAAATACGATATTAGCTTGGTTTTTGGGCCTGCTGGCATTCACTGATCTAAATTCTTTGAGAAACTATTCAGGGTCGACTTGTCAATAAAGAATGTTTCTTCATTCAATACAATAGCTATTAGACTATAGTTGATTGGATTCAAAGTTTTAGCCCCTTTTGGATTACGGGAAAAAAAATCTAAATTTACGTTTTTACTGTGAAACTAATCTAATTCATGTGAAATTCCTTTATAATTCATGTGAAATTCTTGTGCTCTAAAGGAGGCCTGAAGAGGACGGGCATCATTTGACTCCGGGCAGTCTACCAAACCAATGTGAAAATTACGTGAATGGCGAGCATGTTATCCAACATAGGATAAATCTATCTGAAAGTCCTTCATGCAGATACTACTGATTAATTGACAAGTTGAACAGATATGGCCTAACATAGATAGTGTCAAACGTAGTTTTTCATGAGTGTTATGTTTGGCTAGTTACGGTTTAATGGAACGTTAGATATTTGCAACAAAAAAAAACTACAGGTTAGATATGGGCCGTATTATATGGCCTAATGTAATACTGTTGTTACACATTGGAGTCGGAGCTACACCGTATAGTTGTCACATATTTATCAGGCCTAATTAACGAGTTGGGCCGAATTCTTTTGAGCCTCAATATCTTTTTGTCAGCCCACCAAGCGTTGATTCTACCGGGTAGAATTGTGTTGGGGCTCTGGTTCTCCCTCTCAAATCTCATCTTAATTTGGTGAAATCCAGAGCGGCATAAATTCACGCGTGTTTCCGCAAAAAGACCTCGAACAACGTTCCGTCGGAACAGACAAAGGGAGAGATCATTCTCCTTGATCACTACTGACTCGCACGACCATCAAGTTGGTAACTAGAAAGTTTAACCGGGTAATTCCATTTCAGAGTGATTTAACTAGCGCGACTAAGTCAGGGGGACTGCCGCCGTCTCGTATGCTCTTTGGGAAGACATGCTTGATGCACTGACGACTCTGACTTGCATCCGGTCGTCAACGTGGTCAAGCTCCATCTTCGTCGGGCGGAGCTGCGCAAGCAGCAACCCATGGTCCCTAGCCTGTCTTTTCCTTATTGGGCCGTGTTAAACCGGCCGGCACGAGGTCTTTTAAATTTGGCCCAGCACGACCTGACCCAGTGGCCAAACAGGTCGTGCCGGCCCGAGCCTGTCCTGGGCCATGCTTGGGCTTGGCTTTAAGCCTGGTGGGCCAGCCCGAGCACGACCCGTCAAATCCGGCCCGATCGGCCCGTTGCTAGGTCCGGCAGGGCACGTGGGCCGTGGCACGGCACGGGCACGACCCAAGT
>BCLG01002892.1:43328-63212 GCA_001602295.1 Zoysia matrella | reverse complement strand
ATTTTCTCAATTATACATCTTGTGTGGAAGGAATCAAGCATCTGCTATAGTATGCATCCTACCACTATGAGATTGACACCATTTTAGTGGTTCTCTCGATAGTGTTAGTAATACCTTTTGAGGTACACACTACGTAAATCAAGTCTTAACTTGAGTTACAAAATTTTGCATCTCTCTTATATGTTACCATGGAAGTTTCAAAATAAATCCCTGGTTAACATTATGTTGGAGTAGATGGTCAATAGTGGGTTTTTATAACCTCACAATTGATAGTTATATAAAACGATCCAACATGTGCAACAGATGTCTGACATAGTCCAACATCCTATGGATAAAAATGGTTTTGCATCCTCTATGAACGGAATGCAACCATCATTGATTCAAATCAAGTGCGAGAGTCTTATTTTTCATAAGACACCATCACCGTCATGATCTCATATTTGAGTATCTAACGGAGAATATCCAATTGCTATATGAGAACCTCTCATGAATAGATTTACATGGCATAAGGCAATTACTTTGCCTACAGCTAATCCACAATGGACACATGTCTCTAGGACTTTATGTCTATTAAAGAGTATAATTATTGTCTAGATAATCTGTTCTAAGTAGTATTTGCTCAAAGAGAACCTAGATATGAGGACAGGATAGACATTGCTCTATCCGTAATGCTTCTCTCGATAGGATCTTATGGCATATTACACCGCAAATATTTACCAAACATGATTGAACTTATTTATGTACTAACTCAAGCTGAAAACATGATGAACTTCATTGTAAGAATCATTGTAAGTGTCCTATAGGATACACTCAATCGCTCATTATGTTCATCACAAGAAAAGTTCGATGGTTATAAAAAATCATCCAATGAACTTTCATGGTAAATAAATGCAAATAATGAGGATCTCATGCATCGGATTGAGGAAAGCTTAAAAAGCATGTGACTACTATTTGTATATCACAGATTTTTGTTATATATATGATTGCTACAAACACATTATTGACAAATATTATTCCTCAAGAAACTTGATTGAGCTTCACTTCAATCTATGGGATATAGCTATCCTAGTCAAAGATAAAGTTTTGAATACATTTCAGGCTTAAACCTGCACCAAAAGGAAAGCTACATTGTTTACAATATGTTCATATATGAGCAATGTAACAAAACCTCTTACACATTAAGGGAGTTTATGATTAAAGAGACTATTTTGATTTATTTCAAATAGTTAATATTAGAGATCCTTACTAGGCTTCCATCTCCTTATATACTATGTCAAATACATCAAATTATTTGCTATCATCACTCTATGAATTTGTATGTCCCATATTTGTGGTTGATGTAATATAAAGTAGATTGCTATGGGAGAAATCTATTGAAGGTTAAATTTGTCTAATGAATATATGCACCATAAACTTTATACATAAGAAAGAATATTTTCATGCTCTTACTTAGAGGCAAGAAAATCAATAATTGCGTATCGCGATAAACAACGATCCCAGCCGTGGGTGCAGAAGGCAGAGGCCAGAACTGCCGGGAGAAGTTAACGCATGTTTACGATTCCTGTGCGTTGTGCTTGTTCGGCAACGATGCGAGCCCAGTATTAACATGGCTACAATTTCCAGCAAACTCTTCAGTTTACATTCAGAGAACCGGAGGAGACATATCGCTTTGATATGTCCCTCTTGATTTTTCGTCAGACTGTGTATCATGAAACACAACTGTTCTGAGCCGACATCAGGACCAGAGAATGCTCCAACTTGTCAGTTCTACAGGGCAGGGCAAGCGCAGCTCAGCTCCCACTTGCGCAGCTCCAAGGAAGACTCCCCAACCATATTGCATTTTTGTACGTACTTTTCCTGCGAGGGTAACAGTACAGCTACTACTACTGTTCTAAGCGGACTTTGATCTGATTGCCCCTGAGATGATGATCTCCTTCCTGGATGGCGCGCTTCTTGCACCGCTGCTCCCAGGAGGCATCACAGCTCTCTCTTTTTTTATTTATGAGCAAACTGAACCACGAACAATTTTTGACAAGAATCTGTATTCCAGTAGTTGATCTTCGAAGGCGGCATGCCGAAGGCAATGTACCAGATACGTATCACAAATGTACAACTTGTTGGATAATATTCATAACAATGGAGTTTGTTAACAAAACAGTCCATTAATTTTTGCATAATCGACTTTTGAGTGCTACCAAATACACAACGGGGGGCTGAACACAAAGGAGAATAAAAAGAATACTGTTTAAGATGATACTCCACTTTGCTCCCTTCCAAACGCGGCCCAAAGGAAGATGATCATGAAGGGCCAAAACGAAACAAACATAGCTCCCCCGAATATATATGGGTAATGTACTACGGACCAAACTAGGCCCTTTCTCCTATATAACGGGCCTGCAAGAAAAGCCAATCTGACCCAATGGTCGGCATGGTTGCACACCACTGCGAGAGGACTCAACACGCAGATAGCAATGGCTGTTTTACGAGCCACCGGGCCTAGCATAGCGTACACACCCAGAGAAAAGGCAGCGATTAAGCACGTGAGGGTAAGTTGCATGAAATAGAACGCTGTGCCTGCGTAATTCACGCGGCTCGGTAAGGTTAAAAGCGGGTTGCCAGAACGGACGAGACCGACGGTAGCCGAGGAGGAGAAGACGAAGGCTAATGTGTTGGCCATCATGAACGCATGAAACGCGTACCTCCCTGCCAGCGCTGGTGTGCCTTTCTTGTCGCTGTCGCCGGCGTTGTAACCTCCAGGCAGTTGAAACGTTGTGCCGAATGCCACGGTCGCTATTAGAACCGAGCCGATGCATAGAGACTGTGCCACCTCTTTTAGTGTCTCGCGTTGTTTCCTTTCGTAATCTGATTTTGGTTTGCAGAGAGTGTCTTCATAGTTTTCCTGAAAGTGATCCTCGCGAGTAACGCCATTCATCGCGCCGACCACCGAGAGCGCACTGCGTATACATACTTCAGAGTTCTGCATAGCCAAAGTTGTTTGGAAAGTGTCAGTACTCAGCAACGCAAATCCATTGTTTTTTTGGAAAAAAAAAAAGAGAGAATAAAGCTTTAGTACCTGTGGAGAGTACATCCCTTCTGGACGAATTTTGTATCTTGCTACATCCATAGGTGTCTGTCCCACCTTATTTGTTAGGTTCAGGTTTACTTGCTGATTCCCAAACAACGGGCAAAACAATTTAAGCCTACTAGCCTGTACAGCCACATGCAGTGCAGTGTTGCCATCGTTGTCTTGCATATTCAAGATCCATGCAAGGGACCGATTTCCACAAGCATAGCTGACTATGAAATTCCTGTGTTTCTTCACAGCGACGTGAAGGAAAGTCCTTCCCTTAGCATCACGCAAACCCGCGCTGCTGGGAAACATCCTAATAAACATGGCGACATTCCCTCTACTGCCAGTAGATGCAGCCACGTGTATGGGGAATGATCCTTGGTGGTCAGGCTGGTACAGTGCAGCTGTGTTGGCTATTAATATTTGCCTGCAGACGATTCCTGGTAGAAATTTCAAAAACCTTCCCAGTTGTGCGGCGAAGTGAAGAGGCGTACTGCCATTTTCATCACTTCCTGCAGCGAGGTCCTTTCTCCATTTCAGAAGCATTTTTGGCAGCGCTGCAGTTTAATTAGTTCACACTGTGTTAGACCAATAAGTTTTAAAAAATCATCAATGCTGAACCCGCATGTACTTTTTTCAGTGAATATCACTGTTTGGACTAAAACTTGAAAATAAATAGGACACTCCCTCTGTTCTGAATTCTGAAATTGTCATCATTAGGACAACAGATCCAGTATATACTGTCATGCTTTGTACGAACTTGTCAGCAAACTACCTCAGGCGTGGGATTATTTCTTTCTTATGAAAACTCCATATCTTGATACCTGAGTTCCAAACCTGATGGCGGTAAGCTGTGATGTCCACCGTTTAACAGACTTTAGAGCCAGAGGGATCGAAAGGATCCATCACAAAATGGTGGCACTGCTCCCAGCAGAAAAAATACTCTATCCAAAAGGTGAATCAAAACACCCTCTAAAATAAAATTTTAGGGTTTGTCAGAAAAACCATCTCCAGTAGTTCCAGTAAACCACCTCCAATCTTTGATCCCCCCCCCCCCCAATTTAGCTAAAAGTAGGGGACATTTGGGTGCACCAAAATATTTGATTCCCTAAATGGTGACATGGTCCAATAAAAAAAATTTTAGATCCACTTTTATGTGTGCTGTTGGCGAAGGGAAAAAATTAACGACGATATTTTTTAGTTTGCCACAGAACATATTTTGCGGGTTAATTTTATAGGGTTACAAAAAATCAGGGAAACTGCTAGAAGAAGAGATGAAACAGACAAAAAGAGAAGGGAAAGGCTATACAGAAAGACAAAAAAGCTAGATCTCTTTTGTCCGATATACATAAGAATCCATAGACTTAGCGGCATGACAGTATCTCAATATACTCAGCAGCATATGATATATAATATGGATATTAAAAAAAATACTCAAACAAGAATTGGTTGCCCTTTCTCTATTTGTTTTCTTAGTTTCTTTGACAAATCCAAAGCACATTTTCCTTATCTCAGGGCCTTTACACTTATGTGTATGTAAAATCCAACTTTTTGAATAAATGTTTGGAAATGGATGACAAACTCTCGTAATTACCTGGGCCTCGATGGACTGCAGCATGCAACGCATTTTGTCCCTTTGGTCCGAGATACGAGAGGTCATTGTCTTCATCATGTAATGTCCGGGCCATGTTGCTCTGTCCCAATAAGATAGCTAGGTAAAGTGGTGAAGAGCCTTTTATGGGGAAACGAGCCAATTCTGGATCATTTTTCAGTAGCTCCTTGACCAAATCATTATCACCAACGCGAACAGCATCATGTAAGGCTGTCTCCTCACTCTGATTCTCCATTCTTAGAAGGCGTTTCACTCTATCCATATCATTGTTTTCATCTTTTGCCCGGCCAATCAGATAGATGACCATCTTCTTGTTACCAGCTCTAGCAGCAAGATGCAATGGTGTATCATAATTGATGTTCTGCTTAAAGAGGAAACTCACCTCCTCGCTGTTATTTTGCAAAGAAATGAAACTCTCGGCCTTGGCATAGATGAAGGTCGCACATTCCAAGTAGTTCTCGTCATCCCCACTGGTGGCCACCACATGTAATGCGGTATCGCCATGAACGGTGATGCCCTTCAGAAGTGATGCTACAGATGGTACTTTCATGTCGGTGCCTTCTTCAACATCCACAGTAGCTAGCTGCATCTTTGTGTAGGCCTGAACCTGCTTGTGTAAAAGAAGCTCTAATCCAGAAGGGGTTATACTTTGACTCAGTTGTCCTTCCCGGTTGAGAAGAAACTTCAATTCATCCAAATTGCCTTTGCATGCCGCTGCTAGCAGCAGCGGATGCATGTTTGACTCAAAGGGCACCTTCTCTGAACGCGGTTTACTCGATGCCATGACCAGCACCATTGTCGCAGCATCTTGCTGGTTGACCAGATTCTTTAACTTCTGGCAGCCTCCCTGGCTTGTGGCCACCATCAATCTAGCATCAGACATGTCCGGAGAATTTGCTGCTGTAGGCGAGTGAAGAAACTTCTCTCCAGTGATTGCTGCCATCAGACACCACGAGGTCGCAAGTTTCTAGATAATGAACATGGATTTGGGATGAAAACAATGTACAACCTGCAAATGGTAGGTTAAAGAAAAATCCCTTGTAAGTGGGTTATGAAAACGCCCCAAGATATTTTCAAGCTCCAGCAATTTAAGATATAAGTAACCTGAGTCCAAACACCTACACTTTATATGATATACAAACAAATCCTCAGATATTAGCAGTTATGTTCAGTTCCATGTTTTCAGGTTGGTGAGTCAAAGGTAGTCGACAGAGCACCAATCAGCCGAGTTGACTGATCAGGTATGACTAGTCGATTGACTGATCAGGTATGACTAGTCGAGCTAAGATACAATTTATATACTATATGAAGCTTAAATTTAGCATGCCTCTTAATCTTTAGCCAGGGCAGCAATTTCTGGTGGCAATTCAGCTAAAGCCTTAGTTGATAAAGCTTTAGTTGACAGGGAGGAATTACCTCAGGATTTCTTCCCCTCAACTAACAATACGTGCGCCCTACTCCTGCCATGTCCCAACAATTTTAAGCCAAGCTGTCAGGTAAAATTAGATAGCTAACTCGTGACATCACAGGGTCATAGCAGAGTACACACAAGTGGCTCGAATAATCTAATCCTACACGTCTTGTAATGGCCCAGCCCCTTACACACACAACACTCAGCTCTCTCAAGTGCAAGGAAGAAGATGAAATGTTAGAACGGAAGCACACAAACGTAAGAAACTGCGCGATAATGGGTCACGCAAGAGGCATCAACAAGGAGAAGAGCAGGAGATGAAATAGGAGGTGAGGAACTCACGGGCCTGCGGGAGACCAGCAGCAACAACGCCGCGGATGGGAGCCTATTGCCGTCCTCGCTTCCTGCTGTTCGTAGGTGCCTTTGCTGTCCGTACTCCGTAGTAGCCTTCGCTGCCGCTGCGTGGATTGGTATCTTGTTGACACCACCTAAGCTCAGCTCGGTGGAGCGGGGCAGGAGTGTAGGACAGAGGCAGCTTCTGCGTTTCCAGCCAGCTTGAAAAGTCAAAATCTCCCCGAACAGGGTTGAATCTTCAACCAGCAAAAAGCGAAGAACCGTGCCTTTGTGCTAAAAGCGGAAAAGCGACCGTCGGGTCGCTTCTCCAGCTTTACTCCGGTCGCGCACAAGCACCCTCTCCGTCCGCGGCCGCCTCGCTCGCCAACATCGTTCCCCTTCGGCCTCGACCTCGACGGCGTCAATCCCCAGTGTACTGCTTGCCCGCATCGGTCGTGCGGGGGTGGGGGGGAGGGAGGGAGGGAGGAGGCGGCGCTAGGGGAGGAGGGGCGCGCGGCGAGGAGGGAGGAGGCCGCGCTCAGGCAGGAGGGGAGGCGCGGGGAGGATGGAGGCTGCGGCGGCTTTCGGGGAGGAAGGAGGCGGTGAAGGCGGCGTTCGTGCGGGCAGTGTCTGTCCCCCAAACAGATATCCGCTTTTGGTTAAAAAAAATTAATTTGATATATGACATTATAATTGTCAATTTTAAAAATTTTAAAATATGTTATTCGAACTCACGTGTCATTCACTCGTTGACACATCAATAGTATATTTTAAAGTTTACAAAATTGCAAATAACATGTATCAAATTCGCTAAAAAAAAACAAATATCCACCTTTTCAAATACTTATCTGGCTTCCCCAAAATCCCGCTTGTGAGAAAAGCGCCGAAGCAAAATCTAGGTGGAAGAGTCCGGCCAAGTTTAACTGGGATTGCAACGTGGTTACTAGGGTTTATAAAACCGGTTAAAACCTGTCGATTTTCGCTGTTTCTATGAAATCGGTCCGGTCGACTGGGTTTTTGTTTAATAAATTAAATAAATTTAAAAATTTAAAAAAATAAAAAATCCAAAAACCGGTCCAACCGGCCGATAAATCGGTCAAACCAACAAACCGAAAAAACCTATGAAAACCGTTCGAATCGATTTGATTTCAAATTCAAAAAGAGTAAACCGAAAAAACCGACCGGTTTTCTATAAAAAAAATTTGATTTTTGAATTTGCTCGATTTTTTTGTTTACTGTACCAACTAAACCAATGTCGGTTGGTTTTCGAGACCAAACCGGTTCATGAAACCTTGGTGGTCACTTGTCACCGTGTGAATGGAAAAGAAAATATAGTTGACATAAGAGTAAATAAAGAAAAATAGAAATAAAAATCCATCTCACCTGGCTTTCATTCCCTAATTTCCATTAGCTCAATTAATTTCTATGGACTGAAAACTTCCTAGAACAAAACTTTTACCTCTTAATAGGTGAAAGATCAATTTATTCCTCGCGGTCTACTTAAATGAACAGTTAGCAACAATTTGGATCCTCTTTAAAATCTACAGCTAAGTTGTAAATAAATCATAGATCAAACTTTGGGAATATAAATTACAAATGACTTTTAAATTGTTAAGTTTGTAAATGTAAAAAAATATACTATTAGATTCTTATAAAGTACTTCCATAATAATATACATGTCACTTCAAAATTAAAACTATCTCTATCTTTACTCTTTAAAAAACACGGTTTTTATTTTCTACATACATCTGACAAAATATCTCTAACAGAGATGAATTAAATGTACAAGTACAAAAAAAATACATCTAGAGTTGTCCTTTTTTACATCTGACAAAATGTCTCCAACACGGTTTTTTATTTTTTGAAGCCATGGTACTATAAGTAGTCATTAGCATTTGTGAGAGATATACGCTCTACGGTAGTTCCACGGTGTGTGTTGGGTCTCCGAACTTGCACGCGCGCGCCGATGACACCACCAGCTCGACCTTCTCCAATGCTTGCACTTCCTTCTTGCTGTCGCTACAATCTGTCATTCAACGCTTGAGTGACCTCAGTACATGTTCAGTTCGTTGTTCAGGTCATGCTACGTGCCAGAATTTATTTTTGTTAGACAACATAACTAGTCCTACGAGTACATTATTTTGGATATCAATTGGATTGTAAGCCGGTTCTGATCTCCATTGTTGTCCTAGATGGCGTCTGCGATGGCGCCAGATATGTCTTTGATGGCTGACGAGTAGGCCGTGGTGCTGTGCATGCGTTGGCGATCAATGTCTAACGGGAAGGATTGGTTTGGTATGCTGGATGGAGGGATGGTGTGCTGGCTGCTGGCCGAGATGAACATGTCCTGCCATATCCCAAAACAGGATTTACTCCACCGCTGCTCTCCGATAGACAGGATTTTCGTTTTCAGAGAGCAACAAAAACGAACAGGAAAAATTCAGAAACGCGGACGCACGTCGTCGGACAGCAGCCCGGACGGCCTCCTCTGCTTCGTGGGCTAGGGTCACTGGTCAGCTACATAAATCTCGTCTACATATGGAGAACAAGGCGTTGACCGTGGCCAACCCGAGGGGATTACTAATTCATGCTTCAGTTTCTTGGCGGATCCAGAATTTTGCATCATCAATTGCGTCTTACGTACTAGTATTCTGCACCAGTTATCCTAGTGTCAGGAGGCATCACTTGTCATCAGAGAGTTTTTAATGAGAAAACGAAACCTCGAACAGTTTTTTGACAAGGGGATCATGTCACTGTATCAATTGACCCCAGCCAGGATTCGGCATGCGGCAAGCAATGTACCCATACATATCATAAATGAAGCACTTCTCGGATACTCCCTCAGTCCCACTGTACCGACGTTTTTTTTTTTTGACTTTTTTAAATCAACTTTTAGTCATTTGTCTTATTTAAAAAATTAAAAAAATACAAAAATAAATAATTAAAGTTTAAAACATTTTTAATAATAAATTATTTTATAATAAAATAAATAATATTTTTCGTAAAATTTTTATATAAAACGAATAGTCAAAGGTTAAATTTAAAAAGCCAAAAATGTCATTTATAATAGAACGAGTAATACACAATAGAATAAAGTTTACTAATAAGACAGTTCACAAACTTTTACATATTCGATTTTGAGTACTACTCCACCAAATACACAACGGTGGGCTGCACGCGCTGACTCACAAAGGAGACTAAAAAGGATACCGTTTTATTTTCACAGTTGACAACACCAACTACAAGTTTTTTATCAATGGCGGTGCAATTCAGAAATTAAGATACTACGTTACTACCGAGCATGAACAAAACGGCCCCTTCCAAAAACTGGCCAAAGGAAGATGATTATGAAGGGCCAAAATGAAACGAACATAACACCCATGAATGTAACTAGAGAATTTGATCCCGACCAAAGTAGGCCCTTTCTCCTATATAATGGCCCTGTAAGAAAAGCCGATTTGACCCAATGCCCGAAATTGTAGCACAGCACTGCAAGAGGACTCGACGCACAGATGGCAATGGCTGTTTTATGAGCAACTAGATCTAGCACGGCATACATACCCAGAGAAGAAAAGGCAGCAATTAAGCATGTGACCGAAAGCTCCATGAGGTAGAATGCCACGCCTACATTTATTCTGCGGGTTGGTAGGTTGTAAATCGGATTGCCAGAATAGATGAGACTCACGGTAGCCACGGCATACCTTCCTGCAAGCGTCGGTGTGCCTCCGTTGGCGTGATCATCGGCTCTGTAAGCTCCAGGCAATGCAAATGTTGTGCCGAATGTCACGGTTGCTCAGTGGCGGATCTAAGATTTCAATTATGGAGGGACAATTAACATGAACTTAGATCAATGTTAATATTTTCTTATGTTTAGTTACTATTACTTATATTTAATAAGTGTATATTTATATAATAAGCATATATAATTGATTGTTTTGCACAAATTTTTTTTTTTACCCCTCTACATCCGCCACTGCGGTTGCTGTTAGAACCGAGCCAATGCATAGAGATTCTGTCATCTCTTTTATACACTCGAGTTTTTTCCTTTCATAATCTGATTTTGGTTTGCAGAAAGTATTTTCATACTTTTCCTGAAAATGGTCCTCGCGAGTAATGCCACGCCTCGCGCCGGCTAACGAGAGTGCACCGTGTATCCATTCTTCAGAGTTCTGCGTAGGCAGAGTTGTTAGGAAATGTCAGTCAAGCAAATTCATTGTTTTCTTGAGATAATAGATTTTGCCTGACTAGAGGATAGCCGTCCTGGACGAAGTTTGTTTCTTGCTACATCCAAAGGTGTCTGTCCATTCTTATTTGTCAGGTTTAGATTTAGGCTTTCTTTGGAACACAAAAATTTTATCACAGAAATTTTATAAGATTCGGTTCAGTTTCACAAGAAAAACGGAGAAAACAGAAAGTTTTCCTTTGTTCCAAAGGATTTGGAGGCTTTACTTGCTGATTCCCAAACAGAGGGCAAAACAATCTAAGACTACTAGCCTCGACTGCTAGATGCAGTGCGGTGTTGCCATCGTTGTCTTGCATATTCAAGATCCATGCTAGGGAACGATTTTTGCAAGCGTAACTGACTAGGGAAAATTTGTGTTTCTCCACAGCGACATGTAGGAAAGTCCTTCCCTGAGCGTCGCGCAAACCGGCGCAACTGGGAAACACGCTGATAAACATGGCGACATTCTCTCCCGCGCCACCGGATGCAGCCACGTGAATGGGGAATGATCCTTGGTGGTCTGGTTGGTACAGTGGAGCCGGGTTAGATGTTAATAATTGTCGGCAGATGTCTCCTGATACAGATGGCGGCCTCAGAAATACTACGAAGTGAAAAGGCGTACTGCATTTTCCTGCAGCGAGCTCCCTTCTCCATTCCAGGAGCCTTCTTGCGATCGCTGAAATTTAATTAGTTCAAACTCCGTGTTAAACCAATCGTGTATTGTCTACAGTATGATTTAGAGATGATAATGTAACACATGCGGAGTTAACATTTTTTTTAAAAAAATCAATCCTTTACCCGCATGTACTTTTCTCAGCGAGGTATCACTGTTTGGGCGAAAACTTCAAATTAAATACAATACTCCCTCCTGTCCTAAAATTGTTGTACAATAAATCTAGTTCACAACAATTTTGGACTGGAGTATGCTATAGCACAAACCTCTGTTCCCAAATAATTTGCAATTTTAACTTTTGCTATTTATACTTTGACTAATAAAACTTATAAAATATTTAGTTAATTAAATCATAAATAACACCATGAAAAATTTATCATCACATATACTTTAAGAATGTATCTTTTTTAATCTAAATGTACAAATGTTTACAGAAAACATGAACAGTCAAATATTGAATACTGAAGTCAAAATTGACAAGTATTATTACGTACTACTATTAGGTTTGTAGAATCCAAAACGCGCTTTGAATTTGGCTGTGGGCTTGTGGCTCTGCCACTGTATCAGGTTTCGGACGAACTTGTCAGCAAACTACCTCAACCTTGGGATTATTTCTTTCTTAGGATTATGAAAACTCCATATCTTGATCCCTGAATTCTACTCCGTACATCTGATGCTAATAAGATGTGATGTCCACCGTGTAACGCGACTTTAAAGCCAGACGTATCAAAAGGATACATCACAAAGTAGGGGCGCTACTCCAGAAACCAAACTCTAAGAGCATCTCCAAATTAAAGATGAATTAAAACACGCTCTAAAATAAAAATCGAACAGATTCTTGTCAAATTTCAGTGAGATTTCTATAAAATTCTTACGTTCCAAATGAGGTCTTAGCTAAAATCAGGGGATGTTTTAGTTAGCACCCTATATTTGATTTCTCAAATTCAGTTTTTGAATAACTGTTTAGAAATGAATGGAAAACTCTTTTAATTACCTGGGCCTCTAAAGACTGCAGCATGCAACGCATTTTGCCCCTTTGGTCCGAGATAAGAGAGGTCTCGGCCGTTGTTATGTAGTCTCTCGGCCGTGTTGCTATTTCCCAATAAGATAGCTAAGTAAAGAGGTGACGAGCCTTTTATAGGGAAACGAGCCAATTATGGGTCATTTTGAAATACTCTCTTCGATTTTAAATTATTTACCATCATTGACTTTTAATATACGATCGTTTTATTCAAAAAATTGTTTTAATGTATAAAATTATTAGTTACGATTTAAATTTCACTAATGGTAAATCAAATTTTAATAAAAATTTTCATATTTGAATAAATTTTTTGAATAAAATAAATAATCAAAGTTGATGTTAAAATTAACGGTGTTAATATTTTAAAACCGGAAGGAGTAGCTGCATGACTAAATTATTATCACCAACGCGAACGGCTTCATGTAAGGCAGTCTCTTTGCTCTTGTTCTCCATTCTTAGAAGGCGTCTCACTCTATCCATGTCATTGTTATCACCTTTTGCCAGGCCAATTCTGTTACCAGCCCTTGCAGCAAGATGCAAGGGTGTATCATCATTGATGTTTTGCTTAAAGAGGAAACTAACCTCTTCGCTGTTGTTTTGCATAGAGAGGAAACTCGTGGACTTGACGTTGATGAAGGTTGCACAATCCAAGTAGTTCTTGCCGTCCCCACTGGCGGCCACCACATGTAATGCGGCGTCGCCCTGAACGGTGGTGCCCTTCAGAAGCGGTGCTCCAGACGGTACTTTCTTGTCGGCACCTTCTTCTCCATCTACAGTAGCTCGCTTTATACTGGTGTAGTCCTGAAGCTTCTTGTATAGATGAAGCTCAAATCCCGAGGAGGGCATACTTTGACTTGGTTGTTCTTCTTCTTCCCGGTTGAGAAGAAACTTCAGTTCGTCCAAACTGCCTCTGCATGCCGCCTCTAGCAGCAGAGGATGCATGCTTGACTGGAAGGATACTAGGGTTGAAAATTAAAGATAATTAGACTACCTTCTAAACATTTTTAGTTTAAAAAAAGTGAACTATTTTTTAAAAAAATTATCTCTACTTTTGAGAAACTATTTATTTTTTAACTAAAGAGGTTCACACATTAACTTTGAGTGCATTTATTTACAACTTTAAAGGACACCTTCTCTAAACCTGGGTTACTCAATGCCACGACCGCCATCATTGTCGCAGCATATTAGTCAATGCATTGATGCTCCTAATTGAACCACAGTTAAGTTAACCAGATTAACTTCTACTAAGTGTGTCCTACATTTTTTAAAAATCGAATGAAATTGAATGTAATTAGCACCATCATAATTTTATGACACATTCAACAATGCTACTACTCTCTCTATCTCAAAATAAGTAACATTTTTTACTTTTTGAAATCAACGTATTACCATCCATCTTATTCAAAAAAATTAAAAAATAAAAAAATAAATAAGTTAAGCTTAAGGTACTTCTTATAATAAATTATTTCACAATAAAATAAATAACATTTTCATAAATATTTTGAATAAGATGAATGGTCAAAGTAGATAAATTATTTTATTTTGAATAAAATTATGAATTAAAAAATACTTATTTTGGAATGGAGGGAGCACGTAGTACTGGCTAAAAAACTTATATATCTCTGTCATCAGAAAAATATATATTACTAATGTAATGCACTGCCCTCCTTACTTTTTGAAGACAGATTGATTACCTCAACTTTCTTTCTTGGCCGGGGAGGAATTACCTCAGGATTTCTTTCCCTGAACTAACAAATGTGCGCCCTACTCCTGCAATATCCAAATAATTTTAAGCTAAACCGTCAGATCTAATAAAAAAAAGTTGAATCGTGACATATCACAGGGTCCCAGTGAGTATGTACAAGAGGCTTTTGATGCTAATTCAAAACTACTCCCTCCATCTCAAAATAAATGTCTTTTTAGATTTTCAAACATCTACTTTGACTATTTGTCTTATTTAAAAAATTTGTAAAAATATAATTTATTTTACTATAGAATGTTTCGTTATTCGAAGTACTTTAACTTTGTCTTGTTTATTTTTTATTTTAGTAAATTTTTTGAATAAGACGAATAGTCAAACGTCGATTTTAAAAAGTTAAAAAATGTCGCTTATTAGGGGACGGAGGGAGTACAATTATATTGACTTGTTTATCAAAAAACTACTCTGTCTGTTCACTGTTATAAATCATCCTCACAGAAAATGAGTAAGAGAAAAATAGATATAGAAATTTATTGAAAAGGTAGAGAGTTGCACTGAGAAGTGAAAATGATATATAATTTCTCTATACTTATAGTTTAAGTTATTTTTTTGAATGGAAAAGAAATAAAAATAGGCTAATATAACCGATTTGGACATTATAGTGGCCATTTTATGTGTGGACGGGTATTTTAGCTCATGTATCCATGGTCATTATGTAGTCCGTTTGATTGTCTATATCACTCAACCTGACTCCCATCTATGAGTTCATTGCTGTCAGACTGAGCCATAATGACCACAGATACATGAAATCAGCCTATTTGTTTGATTGCATCGACGAAGCGAGTTGAGAGAGCTGATGTTTGATTGATTGTACAAATATATAATATATTAGATTAAAATATAAAAAATAATAATTATCTTAGTTTAAATAGATATATAGTACTTATTATATTATATTAAATCTTAATCTATAATAAAATATTTTAGTATTATTGAATACATATTAATTAATAACTAATTATTTTTAATGTTGCATCCTCAAATCTAACTCATCATAAACGAAGTTTTCCCACATAACCAACGAGTCAGACTCACGAACGGCTTATACATAAGCGAAGCCAGGCCGCAATGCAGTCAACCAATCCCTGGTTGACTCAACCAGCTCAACCTGGCCGGCCCTCGTGGTCGTGCAAGCATCCAAACGTCCCCATGACGAACGCCTAGGTGTGAGCGAATAATTTCGAATATCTCTGCCCGTTTAAAACTCGGTGCGACTCTTCCCTGATCTTCTTCTCCTCAGTAACCAAAGACCTCTCTCTCAAGAAACTCTCATGACTCATGAGCAGGAGAAGAAAGAGGAGGTGAGGAAACTCACGGGGCTGCGGGAGACCAGCGCTCCTCGATGTCCTGCTTCCCTCGTCGTCCTCGCTTCCTGGAGTACTACCCCGCAGGAATGCTGTGATCGTTCTGCTCCACTAACTGCTGTGCTGCCCCTGCGGCTGGGGTCAAATTAAATAGAGAGCGGGTACCTGGTACTCCTATAATACTCCCTCCCCGCGTCAGGGCTTCTTGTTCCTTCTCCGCCCCGACGGATTGGAATGTTGTTCGTAGGAGCTTTGCCTCCGTTGCGTGGATTGGTGTCTTGTTCACAGCAAGTTGACACCGTACGGAGGAGACGACGCAAATCGCGTGCCTGCAGGATAGCGGAGATCTCCGCGGCGCTGCAGCCCAAAAAAACTGGATTCGTGCCGCGTGGCTGTCACAGCGAAGGATGATGGGCTCGGCCCGATTGAAGAAAGTCCGAAGCAGCTCTTTCACCTGACGGCTCGCTCACAAATCATTCCCAAATCGCAGCATAGAACCTCGTCGCCGCCTGCTTGGTCTGAGAGTTCCAACCAGGAGGGTCATCAGGTGTTGCCTCGCTGGTGGCATGCGGGATGTGGTCGCCGCCTTCTTTCCTTGGGCTGGGCGGCCAGCCAGCGTGGTGCTACGCGCACGCCTGGCGGCTCTCTCCACCGTCGGGTAATGCACCGCGGCTCCCAAATCCCACATGCACTGAGGCTCTATCACATACGGCGACCAATAATCCTTACTTTGTACTCGCTCGCTCTGTTTCTAAAATATTGACACTGTTTAATTTAAATATTAATTTTGATTATTTATTTTATTTAAAATTTTTTGATAAAAATTATATTTTTTTTATAATTTGCTTTTATTAAAATAGTTAGAACTATAAATTATAACTTTACATATTTAAATTAAATTTTTAGATGTGATCAAAGTTAATGTTTAAAATCAACAGTGTCAATAATTTAAAAACAGATAAAGTAATAAATAATATAATGAACTAAGAATAAATTGATAGATAAATTTATATAGAAGGGGCCTCAATTTACCAGTCCGCCAAAATCTCAGGACCGGACCTAGATGTGTGTCAAGATAGCGACGACAGTCCAATGATAGGAGGATCGAGGCCTAATTAATTCGTCGTATACTAATACGGTTAAGCGTCGGTATCATTGACAGCATATACAGAGAGTATTTATGCTGCACGACCATCAATCAAATCACACCTTTTTTTTTTTGCGATGAATCAAATCACACTTTACATTTGTACGTGTCCAGTTGCTTTCGTAACACTGCAAAAGTGCGCTTTGTTTAACGCTACACAGATATGATTGGCCCAGCTGTTAGCCAACACGATAACATCTACTCCATATGCATTAGTAGCTCGCATGGCCATGTCAGGCCTCATAGACACCTGGGTGCAAGTTGTAAATTAACAAGCCGGTCGTTTGGTCATGATCTTTCCAGTCGGTGCGGCGTCTCCCTCCCTGTCTATCTTAATTACTCCGTAGTTCATTACTTTTTCTGTTTTAAAATAAATATTATTTTTAAATTTTTTTAAATCGACGTTTGATCATTCGTTTTATTTAATTTTTTTTAAAAATATAAAAATAAACAAATTTAAAGTACTTCTAATAATAAATCGATTCACAATAAAATAAATATTTTTAAAAAACTTTTTTAAATAAAACAAATAGTCAAAGAAAAAGTTTAAAAATCTAAAACAACTCTTAATTTAAAAAGAAGAGAGTACATATTTTTTCTACAACATACTACTAAGTACACTTGGATGATACGGTCAGGGCTACCATATGACAATCCGGTGCTAATTATCACAGCTGCTCCAATAATGGCCTCATGGCAATGTTTTGATTGAGCTTAATTTAATCGATCCGGACCACCAAACAGTAGGGGCATCGATCATGGTACCTGATTTTTCGATCGGTGCATTCTGCACAAGTACATTTTTTAGAGGTTTCAACTAAGTTATGTCTTGGGTGGCCTATAGCCTATTGCCACGCCATCATGAGAAGCTTGGCGAACATGGATGATGGATGGTTCTAGTTCTTTGAGTTTTGGTGGTGCTTGACGGCTGTTCATGCCAACCTCCCGGTTTTCAGGAGTTTTACTTTCTGGTGGAGAAGACAGATAATAGCGTGGGCTGTTGGAGCAACACGATCTTGTATTCCCATTTTTTTATATCCACAAGAAATTTCCGTTTGTTTCTAAAAAAAATGCACATTACTAGTACATTGCACAACTTCAAAAAATATTTAAATATATACTAGCGTTTAGGCTAGATTATCTAGGTCAAATCGACCTAAGGTGCCGTTTGAATGCAAGGGGATAATAAAATCCCACAATTCAGAAGTCTCCAAGATTCTGGATTTTTAACTGTAGCACTCAAATTTTTTTTCTTACACTCTCTTTAAAACTTGACTGTTTGGATGCTCAGAGTATTATTTTTATCCAATCTCTACACTATCCCCATTCTTCAATCGGGGCCTAAGTTAGCTGTCCCAAAATAAGCATCATATGCGAGTATCAAATTATTGAAATATATAGGATTAATTTGATATATGCTATTACAATTTTGTAAAATTTAAAATATGCTATTCAGACTCATATATCATTCACTTGTAGAGAGGCTTATCTGTCATTGACATATCAATGCTATATTTTAAAGTTTATAAAATTGTAATGACATTTATCAAATTCACTCAAATATAAACGACATGAAAATTGTAGAGTCTCAGCTTTCATGATGTGTGCCCCTAGGTCCACACGCATGCATCGTATTGTTTTCGTTCATCGTTTGCTTGCAAGAAACGGACGCGCTATTAATGTGCAAGCAAGATATCCAATCATTTGCATGGACGATGAAAACCGTTCTCTTTGTAGCCACACAACTGGAGTACTTGGACCGTGAGCTGGCATATCACAAACTTGGAATGAATTTTGTCCCTACGAGATGTCAGGTTGTTGCCGCGAAAACACTTGCCACCACCACCACACGAGACCAATTACGACGCTGCGGAAGTTTAACCTAGAAATTCATGATATTAGAGGTCATGTGAAATGCCACAAACTAGGAATCAAGATCCCCATGAAAGTCCAGTGCATCTTGATAAGAAATATCGTGTATACTCAAATTAGGGACCAAGATCCCCTAACTTCATAGTAGTAACTGACATATAGCCGTAGAGTATTACGAGTAACATGAGCAAAACACACTACGGTCCGATCAAGGAAAAATATTACGAGTTGCATCGCTGAGTGCTGAGATAAACTAGTGAACCACAGGAAGCAGACGTGCCCACCACATCCAAGGGGCAGGACACACGAGCAGAGGAGACGGGGACCCGACGTGTCAGAGAACTGGTGGCTGAGGTTGGATCACCGGAGGGGCGTCCGATCTCTGCCGCAGGATCCCGCCACGGCCCCACGCGCGTGCACGCGACGCTGACTAACGCCGCGAGACGCACGGCCAAGACGGGACACGGATCGGCAGAACGACACTGCCTTGCGGGCCTAGGAACAGTGGAGCCCACAAGGCAGCGACAGTGCCGAGCGGCTGCCGATCCCTGCGCCTCAAGACCAGCAGGTCCGGTCACTGCAGCGTCCTCTAGGTCCCACATTCTGCGCCTCAAGACCAGCAGGTCCGGTCACTGCAGCGTCCTCTAGGTCCCACATCACCACGTGGCGGCGCGACCGCCCCACTCGCCAATAGGTCCGTGGGCCCGCCGGTCAGAGGCTGCGTCACCAGCCTTTTTTTGTTTCACTGCCCACCCGTCTGTTTCCGACCTCTCTGAATTACAAGTCGGCCCCGGCTTGTCGCAATCCAACTTGTCACTGACAACAGCCTCGTGCTTACCTTGCCCCGCACGCGCGCCTAACCGTGGGAAAAGCTGGCGGAGCTCGCGCGCCGTTGCTCCGTCCAACCGGACGCCTATTTCTTTTCTCCCCAGTTCACCACGGCACGTTGAGTCACTGACGAGTCGACCTTACGTACCTTGGGCAAAACGGGCATAGTAGGAGTACTCCGTATCAGAAACGGCCGAGATCGTGTGGCCTTAAAGCGACGGCGTCGCGCCCATCTTACACTTCCCCCTTCCTTCCCCATTTCCCTCTCGCTGCTCTGCTCTGCTCCCGCACACACCACGCGATAGCGTGAGGAGATTTTCCCCTTCGCCGATAGAGAGAGAGAGAGAGAGAGAGAGAGAGGTGAGAGAAAAGCCATTTCTTTTTCCTTCCATCTCCGAAGCGGTGCCGGAGATGGACACGGCGGCGGCTGCGATGCTGGAGGCGGGCGTGGGGCGGTTCTCGCGTGCGCCGGCGATGGCGGCGGCGATGGTGGCGGAGATGTGGGCGCCGCTGGCGGTGGTGCTGGCCGCGCTCGCCACGCTGCCGAGTCTGCTGCGCCGGCTCCAGGGCATCGTGCTGCGCCTCCGCTCGCGCGGGAAGGAGGTCATCCAGTCGCACATCTCCACGTACTA
>BCLG01002892.1:15907-33339 GCA_001602295.1 Zoysia matrella | reverse complement strand
TTTGCCGTTATTACTAGAATAGTAACTGCTAATATGCACCTTATTAATAGTATATGTGATAAGAAAATTGAATAGTGTGCAGCTATATGAGATGGTAAATTTATTGAGTGAAAAACAACGCATACAAAGATGCTTCTGAAAAAAAAGGAGAAAGGGCCAAAAGCACCATCATCTAAAATTTTGAAAATGCAACTATATTACAGTTTATTTAACATGTCCTTCTGGACCAATGGATTGATTATTGTGAGCGATGGTTCACTTGACCGTTAAATAATTCAATAACACTTAGGTTTATCCAACATGCAATTGAAAATCATTATTCATGTGTGAAATTAAAAAGAAATGGACATACTTTCACTATGTTTGGCGGTATAATTACTACTACATATTCATAGCAAAAGATCCTTAAGCAGTGTATGACTTAATTCAAAGTGGTCACTCTAAAAATAGCAGTAATACTTCGTCTGTTTTGATTTAAGTCTCATTTTAGCTCTAGACACTTGAATTAAGGTAGGTGAAAAATATTGATATGTTGAGTAAGAAAGTGAGAGATAGAAGTAGAGATGCATCGAGAAGAGAGAAAATTATTTTAGGAAATAAAATTGATAGTTAAATTGAGATAAATAGAAGAAGCGAGAATAACAGATACTCCACACATATCAAATATGGAATGATGAGATCAATATATTTCACATCCTTTGTATCAAAGACAATATAAGAGTATTTACTAAAAAGATAAAAGAGAAACTTCTAAAAAAATCTCAAACCAGATATTCGGTATTCGTTCAGGGTGCACGAGAGAAATATGGGAGGAGCAGATAGTGAGGCCTGCCGCCTGCTAGCACTGCCTAGCAGCATCCCCCTCTGCTCCGTACCAAAGCAGGCGGGGCCACAATAGCAGAGACAGAGAATGCACTGCATCGTCGGGCGCCCGGCACGGCAGTGTGAGCGGGTTTCTTGGACCCCAAGTAGCCGGGGTTCACGCAGGGTCCACCACGCTTCCTCGGGCGGTAGCGACGGCCGTGGCTGCAGCAAGCAGCAAGCAGCAAGCAGCAAGCACCAAGCAGTGGATGGTCAACTGCTGTTCGCCGACGTGTCAGCATCTGCAAAAAACACGTTTTTTTTTACAATTTAGAACTACTTTTGTGGTGTCTTCGATAATTTGATATATCTGTGTGAATGATAAATAGACCATCTGAGTAGACAACAGTGAGTCACTGCGTCAAATTTGTTGAAGCCTAACAAAATAAGTTCTAAATTGTCAATTGCCTCACAAGAACACCGTATTCCTTTTTTGCACAAGTACAAAACAAAAGTAAATATTCATATTTTTTTGGACCTGAAAAATATTTTCAAAGAGTTCTGCTAAATTCTACTTTTAAAAAAAAGAAGTACATAAAAAACATCAAGATAAAACCAAATCTATGATTTGAAGGTTTCAGCACAAAGCTCTCGTCGAGACGATTAAAATAGATATATGAATCATCTAAATCGGAGTCCGGACGAGAAAATCATGGCCTTAACAAAAATAGCTACGGCAGACCGCAGACTCCGACAAACCTCTTTTTGGAATCGTATTTTTGAACCCTCGGAGCATCCGACATAGTATCAGAGTGTTCGGTGTCGGAGTGTTCGGCTAAGGACAGGAGACTCCGATCGACCTCTTTGTAGAATCGTATTTTAGACCCTCGGAGGGTTCAATAATGTGCCGAAACGTTCGCTGCCAGAGTGTTCGGCTCAGAGCCGGAGTATCCAGTACCTGAAGCCTGTTTTTGGTAGTTTTTACATTGAATCAGTGGTAATTTGTTTTTTAATTAAGGAGATTCGTGGCTGCACGGGGTAAGACCATAAAGAGACCTAAGGCCAATTAAGAAGGTATTCCAATCGAACTTATCATTTACCTTATATTTTTTGTTTTTTTCTAAACTCTAATCCCTTTATTCGACCATCGTGCTGTTCTTCTTTCGTTCCGGTGGCGACCGAAGACAATTCGGTTAGCCTGACCGAGCTCTGATCAACCCTAAAATGATTCTCCTCTGACGGAATCACTCTCGAGGCGGGATTGTTCAGTGCTGTCCAAACTCAACGTTGAAGAGACATCGGTGTTTTCGCACACGAACGTGCAAGCGGTGCGTTGGCTCGAACTCGATTTCGACGTCAACACACTTTTTGACGACTCCGCTGGGGACTAGTGATTCCGGTTGCACAAACCGAATCGTCGTTCTCATCATGACCTCAAAGATTTCAACAACAAACATCGTCATACCATCCTTATATGAGTTGCTCGAAGAGACGCAAAAGGCGTTCCTAGAATGACGGAAGGCCGCCGAAGAGGTGAGCAAGGCGCGGAAAGAGCAAGAGCTACAAGAATACTTGGCATGCTTCAAGAAAGACCGCTAAGGCGCGATCTCTCAAGTGAAGGAACCCGTTCTTCCGTCAGTCATCGACGACGCGGCTATGGGTGCTGTCAATGTAAAAACATCTTCGTACCCTCCCGTTACTTTTGAAAACCTTTCGCATTACTTTGCCGATATGAAAAAGGTTTTGACTAATGATATGCAATACATAATTCAAGAAAACATGTCTAAGTCATCTAAAAATACTAGTACTGCATCATCTTCTCATGTTGCGCATATAGGTCCTCCTACTAGTACATCGGCGCCCACTACATATAGCATAGAACTACCTTCATATAACATGCCGTTGAACTCGTTTAGTGGACAAACAGGTTTTCTACCTCATGTGCAAACTAATGCTTTGTTAGTGTCTCTCATTAGCATAGAGCTAATTACTAGCATCCACAATCCGGCTACGAGACGATTGAATAAATTGGCTAATTTTGTTTTTTTTTACCGTACCATCGCTTATAGCACACCACCTATCCTACCAAACAGTACGGGTATTCCTTATAGCCCCGTCCTTAATGAGTTATTTAGCGCCATAAAAATGAATGTACACCCTTCACCACCGGGCACAACCGATAGGCCACCCATTACTAACATAGAAGAGTGTATGACTCGCATTAAAAAGGATTTAAATAAGCAATTTTGTGAGACGTTAAGGATAGATAGTAAAGGAAGAGATCGAATTTATCAAAAACCATACCCCACATATTTCCATACCCCCACATATTTTGGTTCGGTCCCTTATCCTAGCGGGTGGCGTGTGCTCGACTTCATCAAATTCAATAGCGAAGATACTAAGATCACTTGGGAACAGGTTAGCCAGTACATCGCACAACTAGGAGAAGCGAGTTCTAATGAGGCATTAAAAATACGATTGTTTACTTTATCATTAACTAGAACCTTTTTTTTATGGTTTTTATCATTGTCTCCGAGTTTCATCTATACGTGGGAGTATTTAGAGCGTAAATTTTATTACTACTTTTACTCCGAGGACAACGAATTGAAGTTGTCACATTTGACATTGGTTAGGCAAAGAAAAGATGAACCCATCATTGATTATTTTCGACGGTTTAGAGATATTAAGAACCGATGTTTTAATTTAACAATTTTTAAAAAAGATCTAGCCGACCTAGCTTTTAATGGTTTAGGTCACACCTTAGAGAGAAGTTGAAGGGGCACGACTTTCTTACACTTACTCACCTCCAACAAAGGGCTTCGGCTCAAGCCGAAGCAAAGAAATAAGTATGATTACAAGACCCACCACAGCGTGCACGAGTCGGATAGCTTCGATGATGATTTCTATGATATTTTGGCTGTCGAGTTCATTTAGCTATCTAAGGCCAAATCATTTACTTGTGATTCCCTCAAACCAGTTCATAAGAATCGAAAAGACAATATGAAATACACCTTTGATGTAACTAAATGCGAGAAAATATTTGATGAGTTACACAAAGGCGGATACATTAAGATTGCATACACTTTTCCTTCGGCGAAAGAGATTAAGCATAAGGTATATTGTAAATAGCATAACTCTTATTCTCATGCTACTAATGATTGCAATATTTTTCGTCGATAGATCTAATCAGCCCTTAATGAGGGATGATTAGTCTTAAGGAGATGCAGATCGACAAGCACCCGTTCCCCATTAACACTCTAGAGCTTAACCCCAAGTTGTTGATTCGGCCTCATCAAGCCGATACAACCAAAGGAAAAAATGTGATCATCGAGGATGAGATGCCTATTTCTCTGAGTGAGAAAGGTGTCTCAAGGAAGGTGATGCTCAAGAAGTCCTCTGGTGGTCAAGAGTCTGTTAAAGTCACTATCCAAGGCTCGAGACCTATGGGAACGTTTCACTGCCCAAGATGATAAAGCCAAAGAACCCTGAGGTGCGCAAGTGAAAAGTAAACAAAAGTAAGGCCGCGGATAGGAAGATGGAACCCAAAACTGTCTTCGACTGTCTTATGGCCAAATACAAGAACCAAAAGACTGATTTAAACAATCGGTTTATGAAGCGGCCAAAATCACCACCGAGAGGAGGCAGCCCACCTAAGGAGATGAGGCAAAGCGTGGATGCTCGTGGACCTCCTCCTCTTGCTCCCCATGGGTTCAAAGTGCCGCCACTAAGGTTCTCTTCTGTGCCTTGCCCGCCGTTCCTTGTGTGACATCTATACATATGATCATGGATGTTCATGCCACTGATGCCCGTGCCACCGATGTTATACCCACTATTTCATCCTGGTTGGAACAGATCGAGGGGAGATGTCTTTACAAGGCTCTCTGACCCTATTCCAAATCGATCAAAGTTTCGACCGATCAAGGTACAAGGAGCGGGCTCTACCGCCATGTTTAGACAAAAGTGGCACATGAAGTAAGGTAATGAACTTGCCTCTTCCACTTTTGTTTATCAAGAGAACACATCCAGAGGTGTCGTGAAAATTGACATAACTGATGTTAAAATCGAGAGAGTCTTCACGAGACCGATCACATTAGATGATCTGCTCAAAAAGGCTTTCCATAATCATGAAGCTAGCAGCAGCAAAAGCTCCTTCAAATACACGCAATCGAGGTGGTGTCCGCCTGTCTTGACCCACACTCAAAAGAGAAAGCTTCAAAGGTTGCGCCTTTGAAAGATTCGAGAGGAGGAAGCGAATAAGAAGAGGGACGAGGTCTTCAATGAGATTAAGCCGATGATCCCTCAAAATAAGCAGTGGAGAGCTAAGAAACCCTAGGCTCCTACTCCACCGGTGACAGAGGAAGCGGTGGCTACTTCGAAACCACTGGGTTTGGCCGATGTCGTGTTGGGAGAAGGCTCTATAGCATCTGCGCCCATGAAAGACGTCGATATGTTCAAGTTCGATTACGACGACCTCTTGGACTACGAACCTACATCACCTCGGAAAGGTATGAAAATTAAAACTATTTGCTTGTCTCTTTTCGATTATTCTTTAGTAAAGGAAGAAGATGTGTGGCACAATTCGACTTTAGGCCGAAAAGTAGTATCTTTGAGAAGACAAAGAATCAGAGAACCATTTGAAACACCTTTACGTGAGAGGTCATATTAGTGGCACACCGATTTTTCACATGCTTGTAGATGGCGATTCTATTGTTAATCTAATGCCATATTCTTTGTTAAGAAGTTAGGTAAGGCCAATGACGAGCTTATTCGGACTAACATCACTTTGAACGATGTGGGAGGAGGAGACCAAAATGACAATTTGGCCATTTTTGTTCTAAAGTTGGATAGAGCCGAATCAAAGTGTTGGAGAATATTTTTAGTCATTGCTCATGTGGTTTTAGCTCAATATTTCAAACCAAGTTCAAAGTCCAGCATATAAGTATTTTTATGAATCATTATGTTCTATTACTGCACATATTTGATGAGAATATTTAAATGCATAACGACATAGTTTTGACATAGGTAGAAGAGCATGAAACTTCTATAGCCGATGAATTGTAACCAACCATCATTGAGCTACTAATAATTTCGGCACTCAGAGGCAAAGCCGTCAAGTGAAATATAAGAAAGAAGATGCTACAATAGAAATATTTGTCATGCATATCGAGCGTGCGGTAAAGTGCTTAGTTCCATTCGACCAAAAATATGAATATCGTCTTATGAGATAACATGACTAATGGATTTTTTTTCATCACTCTAGAATAATTTTGAATCCAAAGAATGTTTTTTGGTATGTAAACTTTACCAAAAAAACAGTGGGTATGTGTTGACACTCAAAATTTGCATCCTGAAAAGATTGAAAATTTATGTTTGGTAGGTCAAATATAGTAAGAGATGTCTAAATTTCGGCCAGTAATAGTTATTTTGCAAGAATTGTTTTCTAACATGTTTTTCAGGATGTTGAAAATATTTTCGAAGAGTTTGGCTAAATTCTACTAAAAAAAGAAATAAGTGCGTAAAAAGACATCAAGATGAAGCCAAGTCCATGATTTGAAGATTTCAGGATGCAACCCTCGTCGAGACGATTAAAACGGATATATGGATCAGCTAAATCAGAGCCTGAACGAGGAAATCACGGGCTTAACAAAAATGGTTGTGGCAGGACCGGAGACATCGGTAGACCCCTTTTTAAAATCGCATTTTTGAACTCTGGAGCGTCCGGCAAGATACTGGAGTGTCCAGCCAAGGGCCTTAGACTCCGATCGACCCCCTTTGACACCATATTTTAGACCCCCAGAGGGTCCAACAATGTGCCGAAACGTTCGACCCTGGAGTGTTCAACCCAGGGCCAGAGTATCCGGTACCCGAAGTCTATTTTTTTTGTAGTTTTTACACCGAATCAGAGGTAATTTGTTTTCTAATAAGGAGATTCGTAACTGCACGGGGTAAAACCACTCCACCTCTGTATAAATAGGCCTAAGACCGATTGAGAAGGTATCCTAATCGAAACTATTATTTGCCTTATATTTTTTTTTAAACCCTAATTCTCTTACTCGACTCTCGTGCTATTCTTCTTTCGTCTCGATAGCGACCGAAGACGATTCGGCTGGCTTGACTGAGTTCGGATCAACCCTAAAAAGATTCTCCTCTGACGGAGTCCCTCCCGAGGTGTGATTGTCTAAGTGTTGTCCAAACCCGACGTTGAAGAGACGTCAGTGTTTCCGCACACGAACGTTCGAGCGGTGCGTTGGTCCGAACCCGATTTCGCCGTCGTCAGTAAGAAACAAGGATTTTTTTATCTGAAACAAGAAAAAAAGGAAGGATTTGTTGTTTCAAGTAGAGAAAAGAAACTGAGTAGAAAAAGCCAAAAAGGATTTGTTGTGGGAAGGACAAGAAGAAAAAAAAATAGATAGCAAGGTGGGCGTTTGCCAACAGTGCTGAAAACAGGCCGAAAAAAATGAACTTAAAAATTATGAGAGTCAGATTGAATTAGGATTGAACTAAAATTCTATTTATTTTTAAACTAAAATTTAGTAAGAAGTGAAATAATTTATGAAAAGATGTGCAGATCGAGCCTTTTTAGCACCCCTAACTGTGCTACAGCACGAGTCTTCGGCCTGGCCCATGGACGTCCGAGGCCCAACGAACTGCTTTAGGAACCTGTAGCCGAACCAGACCGCGCCTCACCTGACACTGAACTTGTGCATTTTCCTAAATCAAGTTTCATCCCTATCCAGTTTTAAAATATTAACATCATTCACTTCTAACATTCTTCTTCTTTTCTCTTATTAAAAAATATAATAAATATATTTTTTTATTATAATTTACTTTATTATTGAAGATATTTAAAACATAACTAATAATTTCACATTTGAACAATTTTTTAACATTTGAACAATTTCTTTAAATAAGACTAATGATCAAAGATAATGTAAAAGATAAATGGTGTTAATACTGAATACTCCGAAGCATATACTCCCTCCGTTCTTTAATTGATATCACTATTGACTTTTAAATTCAACTTTGACTATTTGTTTTATTCAAAATTTTTTGATATATTTCATATATTTTGATATAATTTTATTTATCATTAGAGTTATTTGAATCACAACTTAAAAGTTTATACATTCGAGTAAATTTTTTTTGAATAAGATGAATGATCAAAGTTAAATTAAAAAATCAACGATGACATCGATTAAAGAACAGAAAAAGGTGCTAAGAGAGTGCTAAGAGGAGAGAGAAAGGACTTGGCAAGGTGCTACACTGGGGTGGCGTTTGAAGAATGGAAAATGATGAGTAGATTTAAGATTGAAAAATAGATGAATATTTGAGATTTAGTAAAAAATATGAACGAAAGGTTTACATCTTTTGTTTCCTATCCCAATCCCATTCCCGTACCATTTCCTGGATACCAAAGGGCACCTGAGTAGAGGGTGCTATCTTAACATATGCTAGCAGCTGGTGCTACATTTAGAACCAGATGCTAAGAGTTTAATATTATTTCTTTAGCTTAGACAACCTGTTAGGAGAGAGAAGGTTGAAAAATAATGAGATTTTTTTTTTATTTTGGTTGAACAAGATGCTAAAATTTATACATCGAAGAGTTTTGTGCTAAGTGAGCACCTGAGTGAAGTAGCATGTCTAGCAATGTTTATGGGTGCTACACACTGCAGCCGCCCCAAGTACAAAGAGAACAAACAGGTATTTTAGCATTCTTTAACCGTTTAATAAACATTCAGTACACCGGTTCAGCAGCAAATCTCTAGAATCCACCACAAATCTAGACAGTTAATGCAACATTCATTAACCTTACTAGTACTAGTATATCCTAAACTCGACAAATCTATACCACAGCTATCTAAGTCATGCGCCACACATTGCATGGCGGGGGGAAAAACTACTTGTCCTCTTTCACCTTGTCCACCACCTGTACTTCATCATCAACTTCAACCACAGGGGCAGGATCGGTGTCCATTGCGACATCTGAAGTTGAATCATTGTGGGCTTCTGCCTGCACAGATGGCGTGGGGCGTGCGGTATTGCCGGCTGCCTCTTCATGGTCAGAAACCACGGTCACCTCGTCAGTTTTCACGTCCCTCATTTTGTGCTGCTTCAGGGGTTTCTCTTCAGCCGGGCTCTTCTCGTTGGATGCCGACTCCTTTTTAATCTGCTTTGGAGGAGTGCGAACATCTGCAGAAGGTGTTGCCGCCGCTCTGGAAACATGAAACATCTGGAGCCTGTAATTCGTTTCTGGTCGACGGCACACCTTCCTCAGTGGAACGATTTCCTATAATCGTTAGTGAAATTTAATTACAGTGCAATGACACACATAAAGCGAGATGCAGCAGGCTGGTTTCACATGTATTCAACTGTAAGATAAAGAAACTAACTCTCTAGCTTATGTACACATAGTATGATTACACAAAATATTAATCGGATTTTATATTTCCTATATATGTGCCAGTGGCCTATCTTGTAGAACAGAAAGATTAACACATGCGGTAAAAAAGTTCAGGATAAAGATAATGCGAATTGCAATAATTAACTGAATAGGCTGCATGCTAATGTAGAGAGTTTACTAGTAGAGTGATAGTATTATGATCAGATTCGATACCATTGTCTTGTTTTGATCATATTCAACACTATCATCTTTCTTTTTTATAAGAACGCAAATTTGCATGTGTCCTCCCTTAAGAGATAAATAGTTCAGAGGCAACAATGCTAAAGGAAAAGAGAGCATAGCCGTACACACGACAGGGTTTACAAAATGACAAAGTTCCTAACTCAGCACATGCCCTTGTACAACAATGAGTCAATAAGGACTCAATTAGCAGACTGGAGAAGTACCTCAGACTCATCATGATTATACCGAACGAGAAATCTACAACGGCACCCTCTAATATCATGCCTTCTCCTTTGAGCATCAAGGACAATAGCGTCAAAATAAAGAGCCTGCTCTTTACCTTCCTGAACAAACAGAAGCATTTGTTCCACATGAGACAGCACATCGGAAAAGGATAGCAGCAGAGAAAAATATAATAAGGTGACCAGGAAAAATTAGATGCTAAACACCAGTTTGACAGCATGAGTCACATGGGCCGACCCATACTCTATCGAAGCACCCAATTATATATATATGATGCCTTGGCTATTTACGATTACAAGAAATGACAAGAGCAATACATTGATCCAGATCATGTGTCCACGCAGAGAAAAAAGCATTAATGTGAATCACGATCACCAAGAATATGGAAGCAACATGATGAGATGGGAAATCAGCATTCAAAGTTTTGAACTACAATTACTATTATATACAGAACAAAACATGCAACAGTGGATCAAAAGAAGAAAACTTACTATTAACTGTCAATAATAAACGATGGTTTTAGAATTAAAATTTTTAATACATATAACAAATCTTCTGAGCTACAAACAGAAACCACTACAAAGATACAGTGGCTTTGACAATTGACTTTTACCCAAGAAGATACCAAACAGAAGCCCAAAGTTATCACTTATATAGTTACCTAAATGCAGCAAAGTACCCAATCAGAAGGTCTACCAAATGTAGATCAACTATGGAATTGAACCGTTTCCCAAAAATATGATAAATATAGGCTGCAGTGAAAGTAAAGCTATGGCATGCAACAATTCACAAGTTATACAATAAGAGGACAAGTAAAACGTTTAAGGTCACAAGACCTGGAAACAGAGAATGAGATCCCCAGGAAGCACTGCTACACATTCAATAGCTTCACATGGAAGAGAACGCTGTCGCACACATTTACGAACATTGATCCATTCATCTTCCTCTGCTCCGAATCCAGAAAAACGAACCCGTACTTCCTGAAACATGAAAAGAGCCCAAGCCAAATAGGCATTTTACGTATGCAGTAATATTGAAATAATATATATAAGTAATTATGTATACAAGTATGCATTCCACCAAAAGTAGTTGATGCACAGCAATCCATGATTAAAATGAAAATAGGAAGGTATTTCAATTTTACATGACCCACATAAAAATGTTCAGAAGTATTGTGTTCTATAATAAAAATAAGTACAAATTAGACCAAAAGGTTCAGAGCTATCAAATACACAAGGTTTCAAAGTCAACTGTTAAAAGATCAATGCCATGGTAGGAGTAGAACCAACTTATGTGAAAATTTGAAAATAGACGAAAGGTTATCCAGCATATATATGACCATGATAAGGGGTGTCAGGTGTGCAAATTTTATACCATGGTTTTTCTTTGATGGTAAGCTCATTCATAGGTAAACAGTATTGTTTTTGGCAAGTTGGTGCTATGGATGATACGTTGAAGAAAAGTAACATGAAAATAAAGAAAGAGACGCTAAAGGGGGATGAAAATTGGGAATCAGGAAAAGTAATACTACCAACTCCATTAGATAGCTCTAACTTGACTAACCCCTTAGGACACCTATAAACATGAAAACTAATCTTATGCGGTTATGCCCAACTGATAAACTCTAGTTCTACATCGACTGTGTACTGGTAGTGCATTTGTCTTGCCTCAGTAACTGTCTCCTGCTGCAAGTGCTACTTGACCCGTATCCTTATTCGTACAGATCCTCTCAATTATCAAACTTCCTGGTGATCAATTTTGGCTAACTTGAGCAATAAAGGATAAAAAATCATAGAGATATTTAAATATAATACAGTTGAAGAGCAGAAGCAGCCTATGACAGATAAATTTACTGGAGACCACTTAATCCAAAGAATGCAAACAATACAGGCAAACTATAGGTTGAATCATATGTAAGGACACAAAATTCAGAGTTAGCATAATAATGCTTTCTTATAGCACTAGAGATGTCTTTGCTGCTTAGAAACGTTAAGTACATTTAACAAAAGTTCCAAGCTTCGTACCGGGTCACCGGGCTCGAACATCCTATGAGACAGAAATGAAGCAACATCGTACCTGCAACAAAGCGGGTGGCACATATGCAAGCACATAAGTTCCAAAAACCTTATGAAGAGATGGCACAGTTTCAAGGACATAGAGAAGAATAAACTTGCGTCTTGAAAGAAAAAGATATAGAGTGAACAAATCAAAAGATGCCTTAATGGTTTTCAGTTTTCACATCAAGACAACAATGAAAATGTGATGAATTAAGTAAAGCACCCCCTTACTATTATTGATTATCCCTTTGCTTTCAAGCGTTTTACATATCTTGGCATGTATGTATGACTTAAAGATCTCATTGCATAACACGTAGCATTGTTCAGAGCAGAGCATGGGCACATAAATCGGAGGGAAAGCAACGCAAAACAACAGGTCCTTATGTTCATTGCTTAAAACCTACCAATACAAGGCAGAAAAAAAGGAACAAGAGAGGAGAGACAATTATCTGCATACCATGCGCCATCTCTAGCTGACTTGGCTTCATATTCGATCCGGACACCCTCCACAGCACCTTTCCATGATATAGAACAACGCTTAGGCCCCATATGGAACGCATGAATCTCAGAGTCACAGGAATCTCACAACAATTTCACAGGAATCAGTTCAATTTTACAGAAAAAATGTAGGAATGGGGAAAATTTCCACATTCCAAATGGGGCCTAAGGAAAAAAACAGAGGAGAAAAGAACACTCAGGCATCGATTTGGTGCCCCATAAGCGCATTCCATTCATCAGGTGCTCATAAAGACCTAACCACGGGTAAAAATAAATAAATAAATAAAAGAAAATGAGGAATCACCTGCGGCGGGGGAGGAACCAGGGTGGGCACCGGCAGCAGCGGCTGCAGGGGTCTGGGCAGCCCGGAAGGCGGAGGCGGTGGTGGCGTGCTGGAGGCGGTCGGCCCCCGAAGGCGCCATCTTGGAGGGCGGCGGCGGCGCGGGGCGGACGCTCTTGGCCCGGTGCGAGTAGCGGCGGTTCTGGAACCAGTTCCAGACCTGCATAAACCCAGATCGGACATATATAGAAGGGGGAAACAGGAATTAAAACGGGTTCGTCCATCCATCTATCCTTTCACACGATACGACACGAGAGAGAGAGTGATATACGAGAAGTGGCGGCACCTGCTTCGGCTGGATGGCGGCCCTGCCGGCGCGCTCGGGCGACGCCGAGAACTTGTCGGCGAGGGATTGCAGCACGTCGCGGCCGGGGATGGTGTTGTTGAGCTGCTGCAGGCGGGCCTCCATCTCCGCCACCTCGGACGGCAGGAACCGGAACGCCGGCGCCCCGCTGCTCGGCGGCCGCCCCATCGGTTCCTTTCCACGGAGACTCACTCAGCTGCTTCTCCTGTGGATGGACGGCCGGCCAGGTCAGACGGGCTGATCGAAATCGAGGGAAGGGGGGAGGAGGTGGAGGTGACCGGTGTGAGACGGTGAGTTTAGGTGCTGCTGCCTGAACGCAGTGGCCAAGCCGTTGTTCCTCGGATTGGCTTCCATTACGTGACGTCATCAAGCGTGCTAATCAGGTCTCAAGTGCATGTATTCCTTCATCTTAAAATATTAACTTTTAATATTAATTTTTATTTATTTATGTTATTAAAAAAATTATTCACATATGTAAAATTATAATTATATTTCAAATATTATTAGCAATAAAATATATTATAATTATTATCTTTTTAATAAGACGAATGATAAAGTTGATGTTAGAAATTAAAAATGGCAATATTTCAAAGTCGGATGGAGTAAAATTAAAATCAAAATTGAATATCCTAAATTAATGATACGATGGGAGTTATTTTTTCTCAAAGTACTGCATCAGATCCCGTCTTTATATCGCCGTATTGGAAAATCTCCACCGTTGACTCCGGATCAGAGGGTTGTGGAGGGGGGAAATTCAGGTTAATGTAGCTTCCCTAAATTGAACCCGTCAGTGATAATTTTGGCTAGCTGCTCCAGGCGATCACCATGCACTCGTTTCGATAGTCTTCCAGCTCTGTAAATGGGATAGACCAGAAAAAATCGCATCAGTGGGCTTGCACTACCAGAATGTGTGTGTTCTCCTAGCGTAATAGCTTTCTCCGTGTGTTAATAATCACTGCTCTCCGTTTTCAAACTTTTAACTTTAACTTTGACTCATTTGTTTTATTAAAAAAATTTAATAAATTTTTTTTATAATTTTATTTATCATTAAAGTTATTTAAATTATAACTTAAAATTTTACATATTTAAATTAATTTTTTAAATAAATTTGCGCGTCTCACTCGGAACGCCTTCTCGCCTCCGTCAAAACGCACGGCCAAAACCTTCTCCACCGTCAATACTTCCGTTATCTTCTCACTCTGTCGACCAAGCTGCTGCCTGCCACGAGTCCATGACCTGCCCCTGGTTCCCCCACAATCGAAGTCTCACCGACCTCGCTGCTGTCTGCCGTCGCTCGCGCCGCCGCGACTGCCGTTGCTCGCGCCGCCGCGGAGCTGGTCGCGCGCCGAGCTGCTGCTGCCGATTCTTATCGGTAGTTGCTTGTAGATCCAGGTACGCCGAGCCGCTGCTGCCGATTCTTATCGGTAGTTGCTTGTAGATCCAGGTACCCCTGTCCGCCTCCTTCATTCACGCATCTGTACCCCACCTTGGATTTTTCTACATCACCGAGATGCCTCCCCTGCCGCAGGTGAACCTACGACTGCTCCTCCATTCCAGGCTGGTCCTCCACCACAGGTCCCTATCTTCTTGCTGTTATTCTCATTTGTGCTGTTCGGAGGTTAATTTATTTGTTGCAGTAAATTTAACCAACTTCCCTTTCTTAATTCATACTTTTCTGCTAGGTCTAATCAAGGTTTCAAAAACCGGTTTAGTCTCCAAAACCGGCCGGCACCGGTTGGGTGAAAACCGAAAAAACCGCTACAGTAAAACAAAAAAAAGGGTGCAAATTCAAAATTCAAATTTTTTATAGAAAACCGGCCGTTTTTTTGGTTTACCCTTTTTGAATTTGAAATCAAATCGGTTCGAGCGGTTTTCCCCTTGTTTTTTCGGTTTACCAGCCGGTTTGACCGGTTTTTGGATTTTCAAATTTTTTTGCATTTTAAATTTTTTTTTAATTTATTAAACCGAAAACCAACCGATCTTCTAAACCGAACCGAACCGGTTTCACCGAAAACCGCGAAAACCGGCCGGTTTTGACCAGTTTTGTAAACCTTGGGTCTAATAGATTTGCTTTACAATTTGGTGAGTTGGTGGGTTCGCCTGCCTAATTTAGTGGTAAAATTACCACTAGGGTATTAAGTTCTTCACATGTTAATTTAAGAGTGATTTTGGTGTGGTGGGGGGTTTTGTCCCAGGAGAAGGGGCGTCTACATACCTGAGATGATATTTGGCCACTCCTCACCAGCAGCAACTACGACGACAACATCAGCAACACCACCCAAGGATGAAACAGCTTCAGTGCCAATCTCACCAACATTTTTCTCAATGGAGTTCATCACGAGGCTGCTGATGGGGCGCCACCACAAGAAGTACATACAAACAGGTGAGATGCCTCATCTGCCCCTCTTGTGTTTTCAGAATTGTATATGATTCTGTCTTCAATTATAAATGGAGTTTTCTGGCATATCTGGGAGCAGGTTACAATATTAGATATTTGATCTTAGTGCCAATAAATTTTGTAATTTGTCATCTGATTGGGGTTAATTGCCTCGGTGCGAAGTACTGAAGAGTCCATGATTGTACGATGTCGCTCTTGTACATTCTCACTACTTTCTTTCCTGCCACTAGCTTACTGTCTCAGCAGTTCGGTTGGCTAACATGCAAAGTTATACTGCTCTTCCGTTCTTTTGCACTGATTTATTGCTATTTGATAATTAGATGATAATACAATGAGATTTTTGGAGTTCCAGTGTCATTAGCATGTAGGCGTAATTATTTGTTACATTGCTGATTCAATGCTGACATCTGGGATCTAGATTTTACACTCTACATGAATTGAATTATTCAGTACTTGCTCAGGGACAACCATCTTATATCAAGATACAAGGTTTGATTACTTTTCTTTCCCGGGCCTTGATGTTGATTTTCCTTATTGAATATATATGCAGGTTTTCTCTGAAAACATGAGAAAGAAATCAGAATCTTGAATTACTAAGGGCAAGCAGGGGGAACTGAACCAGAGTCACTTTCAAACTTGTATCTCAGGTGAGAGATTACCATTCACTCAATCAACGTGCCATACATTCAACTGAATTTCATGTTTGCTTAGTGCTTGCTTTATTTCACTTTTAGGCTCATTGGCTCTGTTTCGAGTTCGACAAAGGAGCAGCCGAATACACATATAGAGGATCGATGCGGAACACTGAAGTCAGCCTCTTCACAAGGAGGAGGACACCTTACCATTTTTCTAGTGTGAATTTATATCGTTTCAGTCAGCATCCACATGAGTGGCAGCTTCAAGTCTTGAGAGTGGGGCTAATATACTGCAAGTACCAAGTGTATGTTTTGGTTGTGAATTGTATTCATGCAAGAAAAATCCCTGCAGCTGGAGTCCCTTTTTTTTAGGTGACAGAAAAATATTAGAATCTGTATGTTGGAGCCCTTTTTGTAGTTTGTTATTAGGATCTGGGAGCAAGTTTTATGTCACTGTGAAATATTAGAATCTGGAACTAGTACATCATTTTTATCAGATATGGAGCCATTTTTCCTATATATGTTTCTGTCGTGTGCAACATCTGAAGCTAATTTACGTCACTGTGAGCTAGTGCAGTTCATACGTGGTAGAATTGTAGAAGCATGCCTGCACTGTATTTCCCTAGTGCTTGAGAATGAAAACACATGGGAAAATAAGCTGTTGCCGTCATCTCTCTGCCGTTAAAATATTGTGTTCCCTAGCGCTTCAGCTTTCCCGAGTGGCGAGGAAAATACACTGGGTATTATTCATTTCCCTGGTGTTTAGAATATAACACATGGAAGAATTGACATCTTCCCGAATAAATGTCTCCGGCGGCAGAAAGCCGAGTGCCAACGCTCGGAAAAAGTATTCCCATGTGCTGTTTAGGCTTCCTGCTAGTGTTCTGAGCACTGAGAGAAATCCACCGATCTGATAGTGTTGGGAAACTTCTTCTCAATGGCCATCTTATTACGGATGCGCCATATTGCCCAGGTCAAACTTGCGAAGAAAATAACACCAATCGATCTCGGAAAACGGCTATTGATCACAAGGAACTGGTCCCAGACATCCGTAACCCTCCCAGGCATACGGCTCCATCCAAAGCAATCTTGTAAGACGCACCAGGTAAAACGAGCAAAAGAGCAAGAAAAAAAAAAACACATGATTCACTGTCTCTGCCTGACCGCACAGGCAACAACTCTCACTCCCTTTCCGACCACGCCCTTTCAGGATGGTTCCTACCTGGAGCCGATCATAAACCATTTGCCAGAGAAATTTTTTTATCTTCAAAGGAAGTCTACTATTCCAAATCAACGTAAGTGTAGGATCCGAAGTCCCCCCCATAGGACATAAAACGGTAGAGAGACCGAGTAGTGAACCGAGCTTTGTTCTTTATTTTCTTATTTAAACCAGAAGTAATGCAAATGTTACTGGTAATGATTGATATGATCCCAAACTTAAGTGGGTTACATATTCTTCTTAGCTATAGCTTGCAGCGGGGTGGCCATAGTCATCGTCAAGCCGAGATTCTCCGACATGTCCATGCCATTTTC
>BCLG01002892.1:0-15773 GCA_001602295.1 Zoysia matrella | reverse complement strand
GGGGCACCACGGGGTGTAGCCGGAGCGTCTCCCTGATCACTGCCTGGAGGTAGGGGAGCCGCTCGATGTCGGAGTGTTCAACGTGCGTCTTGGAGTTGAGAACAGTCCGCAGCTCTTCCTGCAGCTTTGTCATGGTCTCTGGGTGCAGTAAAAGCTCCGCCATTGCCCACTCGATCGTGCTTGAGATCGTGTCGACGGTCGCCAGAAATATATCCTGCATAAAATACTAAATTAAATTTGACCAGCAGGAGGAGAACTGTCTATAAGAGATTTTATATTTCATCAGTCAAGCAAATTAAAGTTTCTTTATTCGGAATAAAATACCGTTAGAAACGTCCTCATCATATCCCTGTTTACGGTAACCAAACCGTCCAAGTCCTTCCCTTGCTTGGACATGTCGAGTACCACGTCTAACAGGTCCTTGTTGTCTCCCGATGAACCGCCACCACCACCGCCACCTTCCCGCCGCTCGATCTGCGCGTCGATCATCTGGTAAACCACGGCCAGCCGCCGCGTGAACAGGCGTCGCACGCCCTGGAGGTCGGCAGCAGCGAGCGCCGGGAAGAAGTCCGAGACATTGGGTTTGAGGGACAGCGCCACGGCCTCTTGCGCAGCGTCATGCAGCGCGCGCGTGGCCGCGTCGGCGTCGTCCAAGCCCGCTGAGAACATGACACGCCACTGCATGTCCATCGCCGCCGCAAACGCGACGCGGCCGATCTCCACCGGCGCGAGACCATCAACAGCCGCCGCCAGCTCCGACGAAACGCGACGGACGAGGCCGTGGACGGCGTCACGGAGCAGCGACCGCAGCCGCTTGTTGCCGTCGAGCTGCCTTGCCGAGAGCAGGTACTCCGCCCCGATCCTGCGCAGCGCGCGCCACTTGCGGCCCGGAGGGAGGACGAAGACGGAGTTAGAGGCGTGCCCCAAGGCAAGCCACGCGTCGGGCGGACTCCGGCCGGTGAGGCTGCCGTTGTGCGTCTGGAGAACCTCGCGGGCGGTGGACGGGGACGAGGCTACGATGGTCACGCGCGTGCCTAGGCGGACTGTCATGAGCGGACCATGGTTTCTGGCGAGCAGCGCGAGGGAGCGGTGCGCCGGCAGCGAGGTCTCGAAGTCGAGGAGGTTGCCGATGAGCGGGAGCGGTCTTGGGCCAGGAGGAAGTCGGCGTCGGCTGTCCGCCAGCAGCTGGCACACGTAGAAAGAGATGATGGAAATGATCGGAAGCGATGAGAGGATCAAGAAGTTCATTTCACTACATGCAGTTTTATTTTTTTTTTCCATGCATTACTTTGAGTAGCAAGCAGACCCTCCGCTCGACGAATTTTATAGGGAGGGGAACGTGGTTTCGAGGCTTGCTATACATGTACAGTGTAGTTACTATGCAAATACTCTTTCGTTTTTAAAATATTGACACTCTTAACTTTTAACATTAATTTTCGCTATTCATCTTATTCAAAAATTGTGTTCAAATGTTTAAATTTTTTTTATTATTTGATTTATTATTAATGAAATTTAAATCACGACTAATAATTTTATATATTTGAACAAATTTTTTGAATAAGATAAATAGTCAAAGTTGATGTTAAAAATTAAAACCAGAGAAAGTACTGTTTTTTATTATCGCTACTGTTATTGTCCAGGCTAAACTGTCGTCGACGTTATACTCCCTCCGTTCCAAAATTTGTTAAAACGGATAGAGTACAATATGGATAACATAGGTTTAAGAAGGGGGGCTAAGATCATAGTTGTTTTCACTTAGGATTGTAAGCTTAGCTTATCAGCACATTGAATTCTACACGTTATGTTTTTAATTGTTAATATTGTTGACTTTTAATATCATTTTTAATCATTTGTATTATTAAAAAGCTTAAATGTGTAAAAAATATAAGTCATTTTTTTAATGATAAAACAAATTATAACAAAAAAAATATGATAGTTATCATACTTTTTTAAGTAAGAAGAATAGTAAAAAATGGTGAAACAATTAAAAAATAATGGGACTATAAAATAAATATATAAATAGTACCACAGTTGCACAATAAATACTTCCTTCAATTTTAAAATATTGACACCACTGAACTTCTAACATTATTTTTGACCATTTGTTTTATTTAAAATATATTTAAATATATAACTTATTAGTCGTATTTCAAAAAATAATGATAAAACAAATTATAATAAATTTATTATATTTATTATATTTTTAAAATAAAATAAATAATCAAATTTGATGTTAAAATTGAATGGTATCAATATTTTAAAACTAGAGGGAGTAGCATTTTAGATATATATGAAGAATAGTTCATACCAATCTAGTACAAGATTCCTAATTTTGTTGAAACTGGTGGCTCTGATGTCCATATGTAGAATAAAGAGATTTAAGATGCTGGTTTTTTTTTCATGTTTCCTGAAAATATGACAAATTGATTACGTATATTTCAAAGGACGATCTGTACTGTATTGGTACACACGAAAACTTCGCCTGATTTGGTTGGTACACATTTATGTTTCGCTTGGTTTTTTTTTTGTTTACTAAAACAAGAGTAGATATAGATATGGATTAGCAGTCCTTGTGTCAGTAAGTAAAAAAATTCAAGATTTGTTTGGTACAAAGATATTGGTACATCATATGCAGAGCCAATCTTCAAATATGGAACAAATGTTTAAAGGGTACTGTACGGTTGTACTGTGTGCTAATACCCCGCAAAATAATAGACGGGGCTACAAAGTCTAAATTTGAAAATTAGATTTGGACCGTTTCAATATATTTTGAGCATGTTGCGGCAAGCCCCTGCCTCCTCTGCCCGCGTGACACCAATGTGGTGCTTGAGTTCAGCAATTTGTATGCTGAATGGATCTAGCTGCCACACCTCGAGTCATGATGGAGATGCGGCCCTGAACATGTCATGAAGTTAATTGGGGGGCATGGCCGGCAGTTTTGTTGCAAGCAGTGATAAGCTAGATCCAGCTAATATGGTGCACTGAAACTTAAATAAGCGCTTTAGAGTGAAATTAAGAGGTACTGTATATTCAAAGTTATCATATGTTATTTGCTGCTGAAATTTCAACTCACCACGGTGTATATAAACTAGGGTTGTTGTATCTGGCTTCGCCAATGGTTGCAATTAGCAAGAGTCTTACGAAATCCTAAGTTGGATTTTTTTAATCGCTCTAAGTTGCAAAACCTACAATTGCTAAATTTTAACTTATCTTTAAGATGATCTCACAAATGCACATCAACGGCTCCATCTGTTTAATTAAAATCATTGTCACATTGACTTGGAAGCGCTTGACTAGGATGAGTTCATTAATGCCTAGACAGAATAATATGTGACGCATAGTCTACTACTATAAATCAACACTACTACAAGAGTTTGCTTTTTGAGTGAAGAACTACAGTATGTCTAAGACTTTTTTTTTCCCTTATAGAACATTTCAAACGCCTTCTTGAGATTCTTGTCACAGTTGACTGTAACTATGGTCAAGAAGTGATGAATTTCATCCACAGCTGGACATCCACTCCAAGCATGCAAGGTTCAACAACACATAAGGGAGTGGCGAAGTGGGTTCCCGGAGCAAATGAATCCATGGCAAAATAGCAACCTCACCGGAGCTCTCATCTATACTTGGTGGAATGTGTGGAAAGTGAGAAACATGATAATTTTCCAAGGCTTCGCAAAAAACCCGCTACAGTTGGGCCTCATGCAAAGGAAGAGTAGGGCCAATATAAATTGGCGATAAAAGGAAATAATGTTGATCTTACAGATAGTTGAGGCTCGCGCGCCTTGCTGACTTTTGTGCCTCATGCGTATCCAGATAAGGGCTCTACGATCGTGAATCTCCCTGACAACGAAGCTGAAAGTTGTCTCTAAAATAATTTTGTGAAAATACAAACTCAACGAACAGTCAGACCACCAGACTGTTCGATAATGTGCCGGACACTCCAATCAGTATCTTGCCGAACACTCTGATCAGACAGAAATTAGGACGAAATTTGAAGTTCTAGCAAAATCTACTTAATCAAAAGACTATAATATTATATAGCAAATAGATCTAAACAATTAAACAGCTAAAAACTAGTGAGAAATAGATCGAAGCAAATCTATAAATATGAATAATAAGAACAATATAAACTAGTAAAAATGAAAAGAGCACAAAAGGATACAAAATTTTTCATCAAAGTACGAGTCCACAAAGGAACTTTGCATCTCCGTTGAGAGGTTCATAAAGAATCGGATCCCACTCGATACTTTCTCTCACTTAACCAACTATAAAGGCGAGGTTGAGTTCTTCACTAGCAAATCTCTTTCGAAAAGGCGAACAAACTTTTCAGAGCATCACCGCACGAGTTGGAAGCTCTCGGACACGTCTAGTCGTTTAGAGCAAAAGCTCAAGAATAACAAACTCAGACCGAAGCTTGATGGTGCCACGAATGCTCAATAAGAGTGGAAGCACTTTCTAGCTTAAATCTTGCAAGTTTAGACCTTAAAAAAGAGTGGAAAAATATTTTTGAAACTCAAAAATGTGTTGTTCAAGTGTGAGTCGTCTTCTCTCTCAAATAGGGTTGATGGGGTATAAATACCAGAGCTTCAAAAAGTATTCGTTGGACTGCATTCTAATTGATCAGACACTTTGACACTTTGCTCGGACACTTCGATGAGCCTTTTTGGTTAAGGTTGAATACCTCTTACTGCAGACTCCGACAATGTGTTAAATATTTCGATAAAGAGTATCGGGTTAGGAATAGGATCGAACATTTTGGCACTTTTTAAGACTACAATTTGAGTCTCCCTCGGTAGTACGGCATATATATAGATTAAAAAAATAAAAATAAATATTTTTCTATGAGAAAAGACTCTGTGACTTGATGCAAAGAAATTAGGGGGTCTTTTTTCTCTTTTGACATTTTTTTCTACTTTTTAAATCTTTCACGCTATCAATACAATTAACAAATATCATTAGCTTTTTGAATAATTCGTCATCATCTATCAAAACCCATTAGAAGTGTAGATGCACTTTCCGAAGCTCCTCCAGAACCGTTCTAGACTTCTCTCTCTGTCACACACACATAGCAACGGCCCTCCTTTGTATTTTTGTTTTTGTTTTTGTTTGTGTTTTGTTTCTACGTTTCTTCTTGTATAATGAAATGGAAGAGCAACGGCCCTTTTCCTAAAAAAAAATCATGATTTTCTTATGGAAAGTAAAAACAAAATGTCACATGTATTGAGTAAAGATTTTTTGGAGTACTTTCACAAACCTACTATATTTTATTAATATTATCACAAAATTACATATTTAATTTGAAAACTACATATTTGCTATAATCAATTTTAAAACATATGTATAAAATCTATAGTTTTATGATAAATTAAATATAAAATGTGTAGTTTTATGATAAATACAAATATGTAGTGTTGTGATAAATTAGGTTCAAAATCTATAAGTTTATAAAATGATATTTTAAATCTGTAGTTCTATAATAATGTTGATAAAACACCTATAGCTAGTCTTGTTGTGATATTTACTCAATAACTTATCCAAATAAATTAAATAAGGTGTCCCACCATTGAGCACATCCCTTCTTATCCTGTTTTTTTTAAAGGAACTCATCCTTTTATCTTTATCAAACATGTCCATTGACAACTTAAGTATCTTCCACAACAGTCTATGGTAAACAATAACGGAGTAACAAGACAGTATTCCCGTACAATATTGGGCCGCCGCGGAATCCGATTCTGTTCTGGTGGCACCCGACGGGCAGGGAGTGGGGACCCGAACCCGACACCGAACTGCCCAGCCTCTTTCCACGCCGTCTTCTTCATCCCCCAAGTCCCCCGAGCCAAGCTCTCAAAAAAAAAAAAAAAAAAGTCCCCCGAGCCAAACTAACCCAGACCTCGCCGCCGGATTCACGCACACCGAAGCTCGAGCGAGCCCTCCACGGCTCCCTCCCCGCCGTCATGCTCGCGTCGGCGAGGTGAGTACGCGATTTCTTGGGCTGTGCCCTTTCTGTCGCTGAGATGTTCGCCGGATTGCATGACGTGACGGAGCTTGTTCTCCTCTCTCTCTGTGTGTGGTGTGGTTGGCCTTCACTTCGCAGGGGGTTCTGGACGCGGCACCGCCGGAAGATCCTCATCTCTCTGGGCGTCGCCGGCGTCGGCTACGCGGCCTACCGCCTCTACGACGCGCACCGGAGCCAGCTCGTACGGGTCGAGGAGCTGCGCGCCAGGGAGGAGCAGGCCGCCGACGAGATCGTTAGGAACCAGTAAGATGATCTCCTCTTCCCGCCCGGTGCGGATCATTTGGTCTACCTACAATCGAATTGCTTCGGTTTCGAGGTTGCTGTGCTTGCCTTGATTGGTCTAATCTAGTCCGTGAGTCCGTGACGGCGCGAGAGGGGGTTAGTGGGAAGGTGAAGCTGGGACACTGAGCTGTTGCGATCTGATTGTTTTGAGAGGTTTTATCTGGTGGATTGAATTGTCAGCTTCATTGGCGAATGAAGTTGTGTTCTGCAGCTTAATAGGGGAAATAATGATGAAAATGTTGTTTTTCCCTACAGGTTCAGATGTTTTATATCTCTTCTATGATAGTAGAATAGGGAGAACCTTTTCCACCTTATTTTAATTAGACCAGAAGACACAAATGCAAATGTTACTGGTAACAATGGATATTATGGTTTGCACATTTTCAAAGTGTGTTTGAAACTCGGATTTGATTGCTGGGTGAAGTTGTTGTCTGCAACTCAATAGGAGGAGAAAACATGATAAAGATTGTTCTTTTGCCAAGTTTAAACGTTTTCTCAAAACATTTTTTAGTAGGGCAGAGACAGGACCTATTTTTGTTAGCTCATTAAACCAGAAGTTGTGCATATGTTACTGATTTAGTTGATTTTTTCATGGTCATCCGTAATATTGCACACAGAATGTAATGTAAAAGTAGCATGCGATGTGCATATAACAACAAAATATTTTGCATTCTGCAAGTTCCATTCTAAAGGAATCACCTTTCTGACTGTGTTTTGTGCCTTTTTTTGTTAGGTTGCAAACACACTTTGAAAATGTGCAAAAGATTTCCGACACGACGACATTGCCATTTGCCATGCATTATCTCCGTTCAAGAATCATGGAGGAACTGGATATTTCACACTTGACCGACAAGCTGCTGCAGGGGAAGGGAGAATCCAGTTCTTTGACACCTAAGGAGAAGTTAGATACTTGGGAGAAGATTAAAATTTTGAGTATGATAATCCTCATCTTTTCTCTTTCATGACTATTTTTTTTGTTTTACTAGTATATATGTATATAAATTGGCAACAATGTAACTGGTTTGATGGCTTTCTATTTTCTTAGGTTTTACAAGGACAGTATCATCAATTTGGGCGATGACATTGCTTAGCTTATATGTCAGAGTTCAGGTCACAATATTAGGCAGACATCTCTATTTAGATTTTGCCCGTGATACGGATGGTACACAGTTACAGGTATATATTTGCTCCATGCTTCACGTACAGTCAAAACTACAGCCTAAGAATGTATTCAATAAAGAACAAACTGCTTGCTGATGTGGAAGGATCTGACATTCTGACTTATTATTTAGGCAGAATCTGATACGTTAAGCAAAAATGGACATAAGGATTTCCTTGCTACTGCTGATTACCTGGCCACTTATGGTATCAATGCATTGATAGCACAAATGCAACATGCTGCAGCAGAAATATTGAATGGGTAACTATTTTTTCCATTATGTTAATGTTATTACCAACATGTTTCGTTCTTGATGTCACTTTAGGAAATATGTTAGAATTCACCCGACATCAGGATATAGTTCATGACTGATATGGCTGCTCTCTCACCAAGAAAAAGGTTCCTGGTCTTATGTGACATGCTGTGTGTTTCCTTTTAGCAAATACTGACATGGAAAAATCTGCAGGAAGCAACTGAAAGATCCTATGAGCATGGACCAAGTATTGGAAACAATGCTACAAATATTGGAGTTGTTCACGAAACATTGTGAAGATAACTCATGGATCAATTACCTCATACCGGAGAATGCCAATCTTTATGCACAGTTGATGGCTGTGTCCAGTAGTGGCTTTGATGATTCATCACTTCTAAAGGATGTCAGAAAGCTTGACCAACTAATGTCTGAGACACGCATAGTATTGGCAAGGTAATGTTGCAAGCATTTAATTTGTTTCAGGAACATGAAGTCTATTAGGTGACATTCCTTTTTTTTTTTAACTTTGATGAGTTAATTTGAATTGGTTAAGTGTTCATATCAAATTGGCTTAACAAGTACTATTCTTGTATATCTAATCCTTTAGTCCATGCCATATGCTATCTTTTTTTCCCCATTTCACTTTAAACTTACCTTCCTCTCTTTTGTTTCCCTTTGTTTTTGTGGTTTTCGTCTTGCCTACCAAACTTGCTTTGGGACTAAAATTCTTTGTTATCATCATTTATTTATCTTATTTCTACTTTATAAGTGAGGAATTAAAAAATAAAAGGGTTAAATTAAACTGACACAGGGTGCTACAGTAGTTTTATTTGTCGGTGGCATTTACCATATTGTGAATTGCTATGGGATAATAGGAGCTTGCTGCATATACTAGTTCTGGTGTAGTAGATCTGAAGAATACCATATCATTGATGCATATTCATATATGTCTTGGAATAGCCTAGTTTTATTGGACAACTAACTTTGATCCTACATGTACTAGGTCAGGTTTTAGAGTTTACCATTCTGGGTATTGATACAGTCAGTTGATAGACAACTACATATTGCATGCTAATGGTTTTTTGTTTGCAGTATGTAGTGCCATTACAGAATCCTTAATTTCTCATATATGTCTGTCTAATGCATGATAATTGTTTTGACTCTTACAACATCATTTGTCTGTATAAACACCACATGCAACTTTCCTAAACTTTCTGGAAATGTGTCACTGCAGTGATGATTTCAAAAACGTCATGGAGAGGTCTCTGAGAAAGATAGCAGATGTTGTGGTAGAGGATCTGGTTGCGCAGATTGGAACTCCAATTCCTCCATCGGGATTGCCCTTAGCGAAGCTCTTGGCCAGAGTAGCTCAATTGAGTTTGCCATTGCTTGAAGAGCCAAACAAGAACAAGCACATTCAGATCATCCGAAGTATGCCTGAAGTGGAGCTCTTCTACACATTCCTCTATGCGAACATGCCACCAGAAACATAGTCTGTACATTCTTGTGAAAACAATAGTTTCATCTAAATTTTTGGCTTCAACCTCCAGAAGATCTGGTGGTAATGAACATTCGTTCTTGGAATCAACAAACACGAAGAGATAGAATGCTAATTTCTGTGATGTATATGCTGAGATAATCCGGTTTTCTAACAGGATCTGAGTGCTGCTCTTTTTGTGTGTAGTCACCTTGACGCCCCAACGTCTCGTTGATCTCAGTTTATGCTACCGTGCTGTTATTTTTGGGAGCTTGTTCTTGATGTTTATTGCCAAATGGTTTATGTAAGCGATTACCCATATTTATGCGTTGTGAACTCCTTCGGTAATATTACATACTATATTTTCCTGTACAGGCCTAGATTGCACAAATGAATGTGTGAACTGTTTGTCTTTTACATAAAAGTTTTGCTACAGTATTAGGTCGTAAAATGGTGTTCCTTTCCATGAAAAACAGATAGCCAGTACATGGATAAACATATAGCTGTATCCTTTTAGTATATATTTTCATAGAAATTGACACGGCAGTTATCAGAGAGGGATCATAATCACTGTAAGCATGAACAGAAATCATACCACTAGTAGAAGTTTGAGAGAGTAACCCTATTTAAAAAAGTGATATCCAAAGAAAAATGATGATGACCATGAACCACTTGCCAGCTATAGCAGGTACCTCCATGAGCGGTCTATTACAAGTGAAGGGATTTTAATTGTAATAATCCATTATGTAAACAACAGCAAAAGTTCCTTTAATAAAAATACAGCTTCCACCAGTATTCCTAGTATTTGATGTATTGCAAGGTCACATGCACGTAAGAGATAAATCTGCAACTCTAACTAATTCATGCACCGGATGGCTTAGCAGATGAAATTAAGCCTTGTTTCTCCTCATCAAACTCTTCCATGCTGATTTCATCCTTGGGTTGTTCAGATACTGTCGCATTCTGTGCTTCAGTATTTCCTTTTGTTGTAACAGATTGCTGATAGAGTACTCCGCCGACAATAGTGAAGAGCAAGCACACTGAACCAAATGTGCTTGCGTGCTTATCCCAGATCATTACATTGATAGCAACAGTGAGGAACTTGTTCACAACCCCAGTCACAGTAAATGCTGTGGCCGAAATTGCTTTCCTTGCTGCGAAACCAAAGAAACTGATGAGTAACCCGAACAAACATGACAATGCCACTGCCACAAAGGCATCCATTTGGAACCAGCCTTCATTCCTTGATTCAACTGCAGTGAAGACTGACTTGTACTCTCCAGTAACAAACCAAAAGATTGGGGCAAGCATCAATGAAAGAAGGTTATTGTAGAGCACAAACCCCCAAGTATTTAGCCCCAAGTTTGTTACAATGTGCTTGATGTACACCATTTCAGTCGTTATGGTCACCAGATAAGCAAGTGCCCAAGAGTATGCTGTGAGGCTGAACGCTGAATCTGTCATCACATAACCAACTGCTCCTCCCAGTATCACCACAAGGGATAAGAATGTGAACTTTGAAGGACATGGCTGTTTCCGGAAAGTCGTGTCAGCAATAGCAACCAAAAGTGGGGTCAAAGATCTAAAAACTATAAACGTATCAACATTGGCATGGACGAGGAGATTTGTGTTTGTGAATATGGCAAGGTAGAACACAAGAGCTGCAGGGGCAAATTTCTTTGCTGTCTCCAAGTTGAACGGGTCATGGGAGAGAAGACCTAGCTTCCCCAGGATCCAGACACCACCAGCAGACGTCAAGTACTGCAGAGCAGTTAGTAGGCCAGGATAGCTGAACTTTGTCACAGCATATTTGTTGATGATTGCGAGCAAGCTCGAGCACAAAGCATACCCTATCACAAGACTGCTGGTTGCATAGTACTGCTTTGCCATGAGACAAGATTATTCACCTGAAATATTAGGTTCAATGTTAGCACAGTTTTTTTTTTTTTTTTTTAATAATAAAGGAACTGATGCATGCCTCAAAGCATTCAGCATTCTGATATGATTTTAAAAGAAAAAAAAATGATTGTCCCCAGAACAATGAAATATCCAGAATTTGTCAAATTGCTAACTGATAACAATAGAGGTTTAAGATTGCCATATCAACAGCATGTAGAATACGGAGTAGAAGTAATCAATACGAATGACACATTTCAAGTTTTGTTTGAACGGAATATCACTTTTCAATTCACTCTCAACAGATTTTAGACGGTTTAGTAACCGATCTACAAAACAAATTCCTTCCCAATACTAATGTGTGATTACAATTGAGGTTGCCTAGGGTGGAACTACTTAAACCAAGGCACAAAAATAAATTGCAATATCACTCATCAGTAGCAGTTTTTATGCATAGAAACCACTAGCGCACCAATATACCAACATATCGTCTCTTCTACTGCAAAAAGTACCGTCAAGAAGTTGATGCTTATCGCTTCAACAGGAGATATCCTTCCAGACTACAGAATCAAGCAGTGTGCTCTAAGCGTCGACTATTAGGCCAATATCCCCATCAACTGGAAAGTAATTAAAAACTACCAGAAACCCATGACCAATTTGCCGCTTCCCATCAACAGCTCAACAGATAGAACAACAAACCATCAGCCGCCAACCATACTCGCTACACCAAGCTAAACAATTTAGCGGCGGCGACTACTCGCTGGACAAAAATGGCGCTTGAATCACGCAGGCAATCTGGCTCCTTCAAATCGGGAAAGATTGGGCCACGGATTTCTGGGCTGCTCATGTCCAAGAAAGAAAAAGAAGGTTCACAAAAAAAAAAAAGGAGGCGCCTTCAGATCAGAGACCGGAGTGCGCCCATCCCAAGAAACGATCTCAAGAACAAGGAGTACAGTGCAGACAGGGAGAGGGGAAGAGTCGTACAGGTAGAAGCGAGGCAGGCGCCGCGGCATTCCCTTCCCTCCGCCAAAGAAAACTCGCTGGGTTCCGGGCTCCGGAAGGAACTGCAATGCGGCGATGTGTATGGCTGGGAGCCGACTGATTTATATGTGCGAGGAGATAATATTACTGAGAAGACGACGCTGCCTCGAAATCCCACGAGTTGAAGACTTGACGTGATGTGCCGGTGATCAGGGTTGACATGATCAACAGTGAATTAAGTAACTTGGTTACTGTGAGCGAAAGCGTAATACTGGTACTAAGTCATAGTAGGTCAAAATCTAAGACTCACAGATATCTTAGTACGCTCAGTACCTCACAAGCAACGTGGGCAGAGATCCCATGCGCTCACAGATAATACTCTGGGTATATCATACTCCTACTGTATTATATTTTGGTCACCTTGTTAGGGAGTCGAGGGGTCTTTAGAACATTGAATTTTCACAAAAAAAAAAAAACTACTAGTCGTAGATGATTCAGAAATTTTTCCACGGGAGCTCGGTACCAAGGCACTGACTAAGTCGTTGCAAGAAAATTCCTTTTTGACTGTCATTTCGCACGCAATGTGGGCACGTAAATTACTGCAACGGTGTCACTTATTACACACTTCATAATCAGCTAAAGACGAGATGGCTGCAACCATGCCCAGTACTCAATCAGAGTAAGAAAACCTCGATCTCCTCCAGTACAGTTTTGACTAGTAACCGGTACGCACGGCTCACAGCTCAACTCATAATGACCTCGATATTTTAAGTCCTCTAAAACGTCTAGAGATGCTCCCATATCCAATTCAAAACTGGTGCAGAACTGATAGCAAAGGATTTTTTAAAAACAAGGTCAAATACATCACAGGAAGCATCGATTCTGATGACACCGTCCTTGTTGAAAATGATGCAACTGGAAAAGTAGAGGCATCGACGATTAGTTTAGGCTGTCATCTAAAACTGAATCTCCAGCTCATAAAACCACTGTGCAAATCAATAATAACGAATCTTCATACTAATTCATTGCTCAGGTGCTGGTATCGAAAAACAAAACTAAAGTGATTCTTGCGTTCTGGATCCCGATCATTTCCGATATCTGCATTTGTGAATTCTGATATTTAAATTAATGCCATCATATCAAAACAAACACGAGGAAAACATCATGCTCATTAAGCTTTAGGAAGTACACAGTTCTTGGCCAACATTCTACTCCTCTGTCTTAAATGAATTTGGTCGATTCTAGTGCTTGAAAACAATCAATATAGCAGTGCAGTTATCCTTGCATCGCCTTTCACGAACAGCTTCTTTCACCAGGCGGCGCACAGCAACTGATGCTGAAGAGGTCTCCTGCAGTATTTGCAATTCGAATAAATGCGGGAAACAAGGAAACGAAAAGGGTGACCATGAACTATGATTAAATGAAAGAAAACTATCATCGGCGTCAAGCTTAGCAATCAGGTCCAGCACTTCAAGCAAGTAGTACGCATACAAAACACATGCCATGCGCATACTCTCTTATACACAAGTGAATCAACGATATTAATGCCTCTAAATATGGTCACAGATTTCAAATCAATGGTACTTTGTTGAAAAATTTTCAACAAAGTACAGGTAACTATTGATTAGTAAAAACCAAAGAGGCATATAACAGCATCTAGATTTTGAAGTCTGGGATTATTAAAACAAAATGCACCTTTAACTGCTTCTGAACAAATTCAACAGCATCACTTGGTCCAAATACCTGGGTATACAGTATAACACATAGGTCAGACACATCATAATTAGTTAAGAAGCAGTTCTGAAATAATAATTGGTATCAATTAAAGGGAGGAATGAACATACTCCCCATAAGCCATCACACCCTAGGATAATGAAATTATCTTTCTTTGTAAGTGCAAAGGAGTGGACATCTGGTGTTGCAATTAATCCCACCTGCATTGGTTTGAAGTGTAAACTGATAAATACAAACTGAAGGTGGGGGAAGAAAGAAGTACTGCATTTGTGTGTCTAGTATAAGCATTTTGGAACAGATATTCAGCCGGACAAAGACAGCCTTATCCTTTTGGCAAACAAGCAAAGTTGCAAACCTTCTTAAATTGGAGATCACCCAAAGCTCTAGATACTTCAATGCGGCCCTGTAATCTTCCATTAGGACCAACAGAACCGCCAGCCTTTTTGGATCAAAGGTTAAAAAGTATCATGAATCAACATCAGTACACAACATATAAGTTTAACTAATAGCATATACCAAAATTAGATCCCTAGAGCCATAGAATTCATAAGGCCGCGGTAAGAAGTGCGGGCTCTTTACAAAGCATGCCGTACAGGAAGTCACAGAAATAAAACTGGGCGATAAAGTAATGATTAGGTAGGAGTGCATAGTATGGGAAATATATCTACCACTATTCACTAAACCATCTTTAAAGAATAATGATGAAACTAGAGCATCAATAGAATCAGAGGACTCGGTTTCAGATCATGATGCTTTTAACTATATACAGTAAATGAAATTTGATTGGATTGAATATGACATCACTAAAGCGGATACAAAATAATTACATGCAAACTTAGCGCAAGTAGGTAATTAGCTATAATAGATACATTAGATAAAACAGAAATGACTTTCAGAGCTTCCTTATTGAAACTAAATGAAGTTGGCAAGAAAAGATAGAAAAGTGTAAATGAAATGGTAAACAGCTTTGCTGCGCACTCGAGAAATAGGAAAAGAGAAAAATTGTGAAGTTAAGATATAAAACAAATTACCTTCTGGATTCGGGAGCGTTCCTGTGGGAAGATGGCTTTATGTTCTCTTGTCAAAACAATAGCCTTTAGTTGATTTTTGGTTTTATCAACCACACCTTCACCATCAGTTGAAGTGGAACGGGCCAATACAGCTTTAGCATCTCCAGCATTTGCAACTACAACCTATATTTTTTATGACAATATTTAATAAAGAGATTTCATTTTGAAGATCATCACTTCGAATACGTGAATAAAGCAGATAAAAGTATGCCAACAAGTAGAGAAACTGATATGAGGATTATGATGATTAGCAGATTCTATCCGAGATTACTAACTTTAATGTAAGGCTGTAAGCACGTGCGTTCTAAAAAGGAAAGGGCCCATGAAGAAAATTCTCGCATTTCTAACTCAGTTACAAGAGATAAAACATATGAAATCACTGAAGAAACAAAGAGTCCAATAAAGCCAATTGCTTTAGTTCTACAACAAAACAAAAGTACTGTAACATCACGTAGTTATGAGAAAACATTTTTATGGTACTTTAATACTTTATACTTACCATCTGCCCCAAGATCCAAACACATACAGCTGTGGCACCATCTTGCCAGTTTTCTGCCAATGTAATAGAAAAATGAGGATTATTACCTAGTTAACCAAAAGGGAGCCAATGGAATATACGGAAAGGAGTCTTTTCTTTCGACTACAATTTTCTAGGCCAAACAGTAGTGAGCACAACTGAATGTGCATTTTTAATGGTCACCATGACCATAGATCCTCAACATCATAATTTAGAAATTTTCATTCTCATCCGCCTACCAATTTGTAGTGCAAGAATATGCACTATAAAAATTAATTAACATCAAAGGACACTATTTGACCAAACATGGATCTAAAGAAATGTGTCACCACTTACAATGAAAAATTGTCCTGAAAGTAATCAAATGCGTCAGCCATTGTATAAA
>BCLG01002891.1:7780-63605 GCA_001602295.1 Zoysia matrella | reverse complement strand
TCCAAAGAACATGCTTACTCATACAATCACCCTAAACAAAGACCATATTTCCAAATAAATATACACAGGAAAAAAGTTTAAGTCTCAAACAAGGTGTCACATCCCTTGTTTAGAAAAGTATAGACGTCAGCTAAAATATAATATTACATAATATTAGATACATGAGGCACAATGTATAGCTAAGACCAATCTGAGGGCTTCTTTGGAACACAGGATTGGAAAAACACAGGAATAGGAAAAACACAGGAATAGGATAGGAATGTATATGGAAAACAGAGGACTGAAAAACGTAGGAATTATAAAGGAATAGTTGTTTGGATAGGTCACTAGAAAAACATAGGATTTTTATAAAGATTTTAATTAGTCTCATGTTTAATACTTTCATAATTAACAATGGATAAACGTGTCAGAACTTAATTCAGGCCATCAAAGCAACATCGCTTCACAATGAAGGCAAATATTCAGTCAAATCAATATGACTGTTTTTCACACAACCACATAACTTTTCAAATGAGCTACTATTTCTTGACCCTCATCAGCGTGGGCTAATGACTATGGGATGCCTCGAACCAACGCCAACGCGAAGGAGGAAAAAATGAGGTCAGACTTCATGCTTCCAATCCTGTAAAATTCATACAAAACTGCCATCAAAGGAAACTTTCCTGCAGTTTTCCTAAGCATGAATCCTGTGAAACAAAGGCATGTACAATAGAAATTCCTATAGGAATCCAAATCCTACATTTTTCCTATGTTTTTCCTTCAATCCAAAGGGGCCATGTTGATAAAGCTGAAAATTCATTGAAGAATATGAACGGGATTACAAGAAAGAGGGGTAGGCCAAAAAATGGTCACATTTGAAGAGAGCCTTTCTGTGATGAAATATGACATTGAACCCAAGAGGCAGGGCCTATCAGAGGATGCAGCCATACCGGAAGGGCAGGGATCAGAGAAGGTGACTGGGAATAGATTAGTTTCTTGCTTGATTCGCATAGGACCATGAGGCTGCCTTTATAGTACAAGGTCTGCATATGTGCATAACACAGCTACCTAACAATATGATTTAATACAAACTAACTGGCAGGCTCAGAGACTGATTTTATCTAACTTACTAAACCGCGGAAGGATGTGGTGCAGCAGATTGGACCCATGCAGCCTGCTGGCAGTACCCCTTTTATGCATATGGACTTGCATGCGACACTTGCCATAAATTTGGTATATGTATTACCATTCTTGTACTAAAATCAAATATAACAGGAATGAACCAGGGGACACGGAAATTTTAATGCAACTCAATAAATACATTTGTTCCATATAATAGAAGCATAACATTCCAAAAGCTTAAACCCTTCCTAGAGCAACCAGTCGTATAAAAAACTTTTAAAACGATAATCACAATTCACACTATTTTCCTTACAATTTCTTCTGGAAAGGTCAAGTATCTGAAGTATTAAGAACAGTTTCACCATTTTGTCCCCAATATGCTTACTGTTATGCTCGCAGACAACATGGCGATCTCATTTCCCACAAACAGTCATACATGCCATTGATGTGAAATTCACCAAGCTAACCGTCTCTCATCTTTTGTGAAGATTTTCTGACTCCATAATCTGATTAAGCTAACAAAACTGAACTTATGCACAGAATGCTTAAGATCATAGGAAAAGTTAATAATCAGGCCGAAATTCAGATACCATTAGGATCACTAGTCTATAATGTGTACAAATCCCGCCCAGGATCAATGCCTCAACATCTGAGATAAGTTTGTCAATGTAAATGCACAATGGAATGCTGCGTGAACCACCCAACTTTCTTCGACCAGAACTGGACAGCATCATATTTTGACTACTATGAGCTCATGCCATGCTCAATCAAACTTTGATTTTTAGGAACTAGAAACGGACTGCAACAGATCCAGGATGACAAAAGTTGGGAAACTATTCGAACGCAGCTAAGCTGTTCACGAGATCGAACTCTAGAATCGAATGATAGGACCAACCAGCGCGCCTCGCGGCACAATAATTAAACCCGCGCGTAGCCCGATCTACGAGGAGGACGCAGAGCCCCACGGGCAGCAGGGTTGACGAATGAGGATCACCTTCTCATCGCACGGCCGGCAGAGCGCGGCCTCGTCGGCCGCACAGAACAGCACCGCCGGCGCGCTCTCGCACACGTCGCAGATCGTTCGCATCCCGCTGCACCGCGCTCGCGGTCATCGCCCCGCTTCCATCCCTCCGACCGGGCCACCGGATCCCCGCTCCTTCTCGCCTCCAGCTGGATCCCCTGGCGGCGACCAAGGAGCACGGGCACGAGGAAGCCAAGGGCAAGCAGCGGCCGCAGAGAGCCACAGAAGTACAGGAGTTCTGGACGAGGAGCGATGTGGCAGTGTGACGGGGCGAGGAGGACGACGGACTCGGCAGGAGCTGCAATTTGATTCGGATGTGGTGGTGGTGGGGCGACGAGAGCTGGGGTAGGTGGGGGGAGCCCAGGCTCTTCTCGAGGCACCGTGCGGGCACGTTCGTAGACGGGGTCTACGCACCCAACGAACTGAACCGCGAGGGCGAGGCACAGCGGTGGGTGGGCGCTCGAGTTCATGGGCCGCGCCCAGCCTCTTTCGAAGCGTGCGGGCCAAAATACTGTTTCACGCCCACGTGCTTTTTCAGCTACTGAACAGACTACATGTCGGTCCCAGTGATCTATGGTGTTTACCAGCTGCGAATTGTCTTGATGGTAGGAGGAGCTAGTTAGGTTCTGGATATGCAGGATATAGGGGCGGTGGGCCCCCGAGAGGCCTCCGCCACGGAACGAAGGGGGCCGGGGTTCCAGCGTGTGGTTCCCATTCAAATTGCTTGGCTGCTCGGCTGCCAATGGCCACATTCTTGTTAGTTAAAAAAAAAAAAAAACGGTCACATTCTTGTTGGTTGCTGCCTCTCTTTTCTCTGTCTCAGCCAGGCCTCTGGTCTGTATCTATTCCTCATTAATAAATGAGTCATCGCGTTTGACAGATAAACGATTTAGATATATTTTGATTCGGACTTGCTTATTTTTAAAAAATTTATTTGTTACAAGCTTAGTTAGCATCATCTATTTAACTGCAGAAGATGTTAATTTTGTTTTTTCTTATCAACGCCGTGTGATTTCCGATGTGATCCGTGGTTGAACACGAAGACAGCTCGCAACCGTGTGTGTGTACTTTCTCACAATGTCCGTAGATGAGGCCCGTGTGGAGGTGTGGGATGCAGGGCGAGCGGTCGCAGGCGAGCGCAAGGTGGGCATGACTCCTCTATCTAGCCCCGCCCTTCGTGTACTGGTCCCTCAATCTCGTCCCTCCTCAATCCACATTCTGGCATATCAGACAGGATCATCCCCATCTAAAATGGAATTTCTCAAATATGGTTAGAAATAGAGTTCAACCATATTCAATCATGGTCTCGTGAGCTTATTCCTGTTTTCTGTTAAATTTCCTTTTTTCAATAATAAAAAATGGTCATCTAAAAACCGAAAAACAACACCTAGATGTGATGGGATTTTCATGTACCTTTTTCACCGACTTACTCGTGGCCACTAGACGAACGATGCTCCTCGGCCACGAATCGACGCTTGTCATGTGTTAGCTTTGTTTATGCGACGGCAACTTAAAAACGAAGTCCAGCCGATACGTAGCTTGCTCCCGCGGACGGCGACACTCGGATGGCTCGACATCGATCCGAACGTTCCGTTTCAACGACCACGAAAGCGACGGTGATGCAAGTAAAGCGTTGCGTTGTGCGGCCGTTCGTCACGAGCTGACGGTGGAGGGGCCAAGGAGGCAAGGACAAGTCTGAGGCTCTAGCTTCTGTAGCTGGGAGCCTGGGACCGCGGTCTGCATTGATCTGCTATAGAGGCGAAACGGCAGGACGAATCTCCAACCGGATCTTGCGTTCGGACACCGAAAGAGCCTCGATGCGGAGACGTGGTCGAACCGTAGGACAGGCCCTGACACCACGGCGCAAAGCTGAAATGAATGCTGGGACGCCGGGGGACGGGGCCATGGGAATGCCAAGCAGCTGGCCGGCCGTTGCCCCGCAGAAACAGAGCGGAGAGGGCTCCCCGTGCTTGCCACCGAGCTGAGCTCTTGGAATTTGGAAAAGCCAGCTCCAGCTCCCAACCCAGAGCCCCGGCGACGCTGCCGTGCACCTGTGTAAATTTAGCCATCACACAGGCCACCGCACCGCACCGCACGGTGAACTGTCACCAAACGGTTAAGTTTAGGCTGGCTTTTCTCGGCGCCGTCCTTTCTTTCACCGCCCCGCGCGCGGCGGAGGGGAACAGCACCGGCCGCGCCACCGCACATGGCAGACACCCAACGCAGGCGCGGGGGCCCCGTGAGCACCCTGAATGAGAGAGATGATTGACCGGCTACGCTACCCGGTCTTTTCCTTCGTCCTCCCGCGGTAGAAAAGTGAAAAAACAACGACCTCCTCGCCCCATTTTTGCCTTTGCCTTTTCCGGCTACCTCCTGGAACGGCCACCCTGCCCCCGTCCCACCGCGGCACCGCGCCTGTTCGCTCCTGGGCTCTCTCCTCCTCTTCTCCGCTTTCCTCTCGCGAAGCGAAGGGGAGGAGGAGGCGACAAAGCGACGGGAACCCATTGGCATTGCCGGCCGGCTTCATCCCGGAGGTGAAGGTACGTACGTAACCTCTACACACGAAATGCCATCATTTTTAATTGGTTTCCTTCCGACAAGAGCCTCTCGTTCGTTTCGCTTGCCGTTGCACCGGCATGTCGCTGGCTCCGGCCCCTTGCTCGCGCGCATGCGGATTTCCTCGTCGTGCGCGCGTCTAGAAAACGATCCGTGGAGATGCCGTGCGCAAGCAACTGGTCCGCGCTGACCGTTGGCGCGGCGCTGTCGGCCCGCGAGCCGCCTACGGGGCGCGAGTCCGCGCCGACACCGATCCTTTTCGCTCCCGCGCACTGCACTTTGCGCCCGGGCGGAGGGCGGAGGGAGGGAAGCCGCGGCCAACACCGACCGCGCGCCCGACGCCCGTCGTCGTCGCCCTCCCGGCCTCTACCTGCGCCGACGCTTTTGCTCTCGCGAACTGCACTCCGCACTCGCGCGGAGGGAGGCACCGACCGCGCACCGACCTCGCTCCGTCACGGGGATCACCTCCATCGTCGGTTGCTGCCGGCGCCTTTTTCTCTATCCGCATCTGCACACTTTGCGATTGCGACTCCGGGAAAACACATTGAACGCGACGCCGTGTCGTTGCGAGCTTGCGGTGCACGTGAGCGTCTGGTGATGACTGTTTGCTTGGTCTCTCTTTTCTGGTCGATTGAATCAGTAGCTGAAGGAAGGAGGTAGGGGCGCGAAGCGCGAGGATCGCCTCTGCGCGCGCGGCGATGGCGGGGCAGGAGAGGATCGTGGTGTCGGTGCGTCTGCGGCCGGTGAACGCGCGGGAGGCGGAGCGCGGCGACGGCTCCGACTGGGAGTGCACCAGCCCGACCACCCTCATGTTCCGCGGCAGCATCCCCGAGCGCGCCATGTTCCCGGCCGCCTACACATACGGTGAGCAGCGCACGCGCACTCATCAATCAGACACCCCCTCTGACTATACTACTTACGAAGGCGTCGCTCACTTACGCCATGGTTCCTCGCCTCCTGCTATTCAGACAGGGTGTTCAGCCCGGAATGCAGCACGCAGCAGGTGTACGAGGAAGGGGCCAAGCGTGTGGCGCTCTCTGTGCTTAGCGGAATCAACTGTGGGTGACCAAGCCACTCATCAGACATTGCGCAAAGCCTTTCGTTTCAGAGACCTGACGCGGGTGCTGCACCCATGTGTTTTTTTCCCTCTCTGTCTGCAGCAAGCGTGTTTGCCTACGGGCAGACGAGCAGCGGCAAGACGTACACAATGGTCGGCGTCACGGAGCAGAGCATGTCGGACATATACGACTACATCGACAAGGTGAGGATACCAACCAGTGGGTTTGATTTCTGTCTGAACTGATGCCATGCTGGGTTTCAGTACGATTCCCTGCTTCATTTATCTCCTTCAAGTTCTGTTCTTGGCTCTGCAGCATCCTGAGAGGGAGTTCATCTTGAAGTTCTCGGCCATGGAGATATATAACGAAGCCGTGAGGGATCTCTTGAGCTCCGACGCGACGCCTCTGAGGCTTCTTGATGATCCAGAGGTGAGTTGAAAGTAGCCCCGTTACAGTTTTCTAATATGCTTATTCAACTGCAGTTTACAACTCATGTTTACTCCCCTGCCGTTCTTGATTCAACCAGAAAGGAACTGTTGTAGAGAAACTTACCGAGGAAACTCTCAGAGACAAAGGACATCTTCTGGAGCTCCTTGCGGTTTGTGAAGGTATAAAACCGTTGCGCAAAAAAACATTGGTTTCTTCCAGTGCGATGATCTTTTCGGTTTTGTGACAGCTCAAAGACAGATTGGGGAAACTGCTTTGAACGAAACAAGTTCCAGATCTCACCAAATACTTAGACTGGTTGGCTCCAATTGAATTTTTATTTTTATTTTGCATGAAATAATTTATATATGCTCTTAATTTAATGTGTGAACTGCAGGTAGTCGAGAGCTCGCCAAAGCAGTTCATGGGACGAGGCAATTCGACCACCCTTCTGGCTTGTGTGGTATGTGTATGAATATCTTTGATATGTCCTTTACTAAAGCATTCCACATGATATACTGTTCTTTTGCAAATGATCTTATTTCTCCCCTTTCTGGATAGAACTTTGTGGATTTAGCAGGAAGTGAGCGTGCCTCTCAGACAGCTGCAGCTGGTGTGAGGCTGAAGGAAGGTAGCCACATTAATAGAAGTCTGCTTACATTGGGGAAGGTCATTCGTCAACTCAGGTCCGTCAAGGGATCCTATTGTGCTCTTCTGACATGTATATTTGGCACAGAAACACTTAATTCCCAAATTACAATCATCTTAGTGCTAAGCGTTACCTTGATTGGAGTGCCTATTAACACTGTCCCTAGCACAAACTGAATTTGATCTACTCATCCCTGAAGCTGCAAGGGAAGGAATGGGCACATCCCATACCGAGATTCAAAGCTCACCCGCATATTACAGTCATCCTTGGGAGGCAACGCGAGGACGGCTATTATCTGCACTATGAGCCCAGCACATTGTCACATTGAGCAATCCAGAAACACACTTTTGTTCGCAAACTGTGCAAAAGATGTAGTTACTGATGCACAGGTCAATGTGGTGATGTCAGACAAGGCATTGGTGAAACATCTTCAGAGAGAACTTGCAAAGTTAGAGAATGAACTGAAGTTTCCTGGATCGGCCTCTTGCAGTAATCATGCTGAGGCTTTGAGAGAGAAGGATGAGCTAATTAAACAGGTGCCATTACTCTCAAGAGCCTTTCACTTTCACCCACGCAGTCAGGACAAATTTCCAATTGCGTTCATGTATACTTTGTATGTTGTTTTGTTATCTTATAAAATACAATGTGCCAAACTTTCAGTTGGAACAACAGTTGAAGGAATTAATGGAGGAAAAAGATACTGTTCAATCTCAGCTCGAGAGTTTACGCAGAGTTTCTAGTGAAGGATATATAGATGAATGTGCGGCGAGGCGAAGGGTACTTGTTCCCTTGTAATTTGTCTCCTTTTACAATGAAAATGTCCAGCAATCTTTGCACTGTCCATCTAATTAGCTTACTCGTGACAGGATGAGCGTAATTGGTCTTCAGGGTCCCTCCCACATAATGCGTCTGAAGGTGCACTTTCATATTCTGAAACTTATGATGCCACTTATGAAGATGAAGATGATTGTGGACCAAAGGAGCTTGATGCATCGAATGTCTGTAATGGTCATCACCACAACCCAGAGCTCTCCGAACGAACAGCAAAGGAGCATCAACAAACAATGGAGGAACAGTTTATGTCTAGTTTAGATCCAATGATCAACAATAGTTCTGAAAGGACAGATACTCATGAAGCAAACAAGGAAGCTCCATCTGAGGCCTCAGAAGAGCACTGCAAGGAAGTCCAGTGCATTGAAACAAATGAGCTCATAAAGGAAAGTCAAGTATTCTCTCCTGCAATTAGATCATACGCGGACACAGATATCGACGAAGAGAAGCACGGTGAAAGCGAAACAGGCACAGAAGACAATGCCATTCAACTGTATACATGCGATTCTGACCCGCCTTCTGATACGGAAAAGCCTAAAACTGACGAATCTTTGGCTCTGAAGAGGTGTGTAGTAAGCTCCAGAGATCATGTGCTAAGCAGAAGCAGAAGCTGCAGAGCTAGCTTCATGGTCATTCCAAATAGTTGGTTTGATGATTCTTTGGACACGAACATGACACCTCCAGGTGAAATTTTGAAATATGGTCCCAGAAGACCGGAAAAGGTCAGGAGAAGCCTGTATCCTGAAAACAGTGGCCACCGAAATGATCTTCCTTTGTACTCTCCTGCGGACTCTGGAAAAATTGCATCTGATGAAGTAGCTGAGAGCACTTGTGGTTTTGAAGAGGAAGACCTTACTAACGATACAAGTTGTATCTCAGAAAAGAAATTCAAAGGGAATTGTACATTTCCTACAGAGAAAAATGAGGAAGAACTAAGCAAAGATTCGTCAACGACCACCATGGAGTCCCCTTCTCGGTGGTCCATTAATTTTGAGAAAAAACAGAGGGAAATTATTGAGCTATGGCAGGAATGCAATGTTTCTATAGTGCACAGAACTTACTTCTTCCTCCTCTTCAAGGGAGATAAGGCAGACGAAATCTACTTGGAAGTGGAGCATAGAAGATTGTCCTTCATCAAAAGTTCATTCAGTGCTGATGGTGAGCCTAATGCTACTGTTACATCAAGGTAACTTGGCATGATTTGTATGCCTTACATTGAAAATGCTCAAAACAACATGTTTTTTACCTTTCTATGAAACCAATGCATATAATGAATGGTGTTCAACCTTGTTCGTTTTAGCTTGAGGAATCTTCGCCACGAAAGAGACATGCTCTACAAGCAAATGCTGAAGAAGCTCCATCTTCCAGAAAGGGAGAGCCTTTACACCAAGTGGGGGATCGATTTGAACTCCAAACAGCGAAGGCTGCAGCTATCACGGCGCATATGGACGCAGACTGACATGGAGCATGTGAGGGAGAGCGCCGCCCTTGTGGCGAAGCTAGTCGAACATCTGGAGCGGGGGCAGGCCATCAAGGAGATGTTCGGTTTGAGTTTCACGCTGAACCCACGAGATGGTCGGAGATCTTCCAGCTGGGTTGGTGCTTGATCTCTACCATGATGGCTCAGTGACAATGGCACGGTGCTGGATGATGGGCACATCTTTTAGGGTTATTCACCGCCAGGAAACGAATTCGCAATGTTGATGTTCATTGGTGTCTATCCCTTATTTCTTTTTTTAAGCTTATATTGATGCGAATATCAGAACATGTGATCGATTTTACAGTGGGAATCGTATGAACTACTCAAACTGACGGAAGTGAGATGCCAACTCCTTCATACAATTGGTTTTAAAAAATATCATTCCCAATTCAAAAAAATATATCATTCGCATGGCGACGATCATAGCATTATCGGTACGTTATCTGATTTTACTGAGATTGAACTCCCACGTTAGTTAAAAAGTTGCCAAGTACCCGGGCCGTTGAGAGAATCCATGGACGGCCGTTAGGAGACGGGGGAAATCCGTTAGGAGAATCCATGGCTCTATGCTCCATCTGGCCTACACAGAAAAGGCTGCTGTATTGTGAATGGGCTTCCCTTATTAGTTTTCTCTGGGCCTTGAAACCCTTTTGCTCGTTTCACTCATCCTGCTCTTCGGTTCAAGCGGACGAAGCGGCGGCGGCGGCCAGGGGCGCCGAGCTTGGCAGTATGGCGATGCGCTTGGCGGCGGCGGCGTTCGCGCGGCGCATGGCGCCAGCGAGACCTCCCGTCACCGTACCTGCTTCAGCTGTAGCGGCGGAGGCGGAAGCGGTGACGTGCGGGCGCGGGGACAAGAAGACCAAGCGCGGAAAGCGGTTCAAGGGCTCCTTCGGCAACGCGCGCCCGAAGAAGGAGAAGAAGATCGAGCGCATCAAGGACCGCGTTGAGGTGCCTCGCTCCACCCCCTGGCCCCTCCCCTTCAAGCTCATCTGAGCGCGGATTTCCCTCCCCTCGACGCATGAGGCTACCTAGGTTTTTGTTGCTCGATAGCTGCTACTTTCTCCATTTACGTTAGATACTTTCTGGACGGGTCTGTCTTATGATGTATTTCTGTTTAGTTGTTTATGGTGTCTCAGTGTCAGATGTGTACTATGGAAACGCTGTGATTCAGCTTTGGCCGATACAATCCTTGTGGATGAATCGAAACATGTTTCTGTTCCACCTTACATTTGTGTGTTATTGTGCACACTGGATACGGATCACTGAAAAGTGGATGTATTGTTGTGGATTGCTTTTTAATTGATCTAGTAATGATACAGCGTGCCCTGTGCCCTCGATAGATACCTGTTGAATTAGATTGGTAATTTTCTTTGTTGTTCAACTGCGGTCGCTAGTCAAAGTTGCATGATGTTGTAAAAAGTTGTCACACAGCTGGTCTGGTATCTTGAAATCAATCCGAGATCTTGAGCAACTCGGGTCACGATTGGAAGCATCTGGACATAGATATTCTAGGTACCATATATATAAATTTGTGCAGCAGTTTCTTTGTAATTTTGTGTCTTACTCTATGAAAACACTATTTTGCTTGGAGGCAAATTGCTAAATGTTTGAATTGTGTATGTCTCATTATGGAAACTGGTAACCGACTTGCCTTCTTTTTTCCTGCAGTTGATTCATCAACACGCGGTTTTGTAGGTATTCCAAACCACCTGCTAAAATTTAGTGGGCAAGGAGGCTACCTAGATGATGCAACGACGGATCACGTTGTCGGGACTGCATGATCCCACCTCCTTCCGTTTCTGATTTAAGGTTCCATCTTGGCCTTCGTAATCTTGCCAGATCTGCTTCAACTCTATGGATTTCACCACCTTACCTTAGATTCAGCCCCGCGCCAGTGGATTTTGCCCTTGCAAGGCCACCTTCACTCTACACCTCCTGCTTGGATTTGGAAGTTGGCTTCCTGATTTATTCTCCTTCTGTCCCTCTTCAACTTCTTGGACCCAGTGGACTGCTTCTTCAGCTGAGTATCCAGGTGCTTCTTTCCCCATCTTTCCTTCACTAGTTCCAGATCTCCTTCCTCCTCCTCACTGAATTCCTGTATAATTTTTCTGAATTTTCCAGATTAGTAAATAAATCTCTATACGAATCGCTTTTATTGTTCTTTCTCACAAATGCTTGTCGCCTCGGTGCTCATATTTTGTTACATGTGGACTGTGGCTTTGAAGAGAAAGAAACTGTTTGTGCTACTTATGCAAAAAAAAAAAAAGTTTCCTTGTAGACCTATTTTCATGATGCATGATGATATGGTAATGTTTTTATTTTGTTGATTCATCAATTTCACTTGAAATCATTCTATTCCTTGATATGATTATATTTATTGTGCTTTCTAACAAATGCTTGGTGATGCCCATATTTTGCTATATGTATTATAACTGATACTCTTAAAAAAACTGTCTTTGCACTACTTATGCAAAGGAAAGTTCCCTTTTAGCCCTTTTTTTTTCATGATGCACTGTGTTATTAAAAACAGATTATTTGTATTTGCTAAGGTGCATGTTAAGGTCCTGTACTATAGCTCCTGGCAGTGCATGATGAGTCTGTTACACCATTATATGGCTTTAAAGCTGTTGTAACTTGTTCATAGCGCTAGGAGCATGAAGCAATCAAGCTGTCTTAGAATTACTTATCAAACTAGCTAGAAGGTACGGCTAGGTTCTTCCAACTGTCAATCAAGAGCTCAGTCTCAGGATTTGATAAACAGGCTACCAGTAGCTTGCATAGCTGAAATATTCAGACAAGTAGAAAACACAGAATATCGGCAGTCATGTGCCTCTGTATGTTGGCGATGGCCCAACATATTGGTTATTGGTCTCTCTCAGCCAGATTTTTGGCACCCATTCAGTGTTCATCAGGCTGTTCATCCTTGCCTACACCTCTCTGACGCTGTTGATGCCAAGCTTACAGCAGCTATTGTTGACATAAGCACAAAGGAAGTGGTGACTGATCTTTAACTTTGTTATTCACCACGTTTCAGTCACTGCTGGCATTTCGCGGCTCACTGATACTGCCATTCATTTTGTAACCAGTGTATGTCATAATTTAAAGTCAGTTCGTCTCATCAACTGTTCATCTCTCACAAACAAAGCTGCAGTGAGCATTGCGTCCAATTGCTTTGCATTAGAAAATCTCATGATTTGTTAGTGTCCATTTACCGATGGTCTTTCTCAGGTTTCTAAACAATGCAGCAAATTGAGTTCCCTCCATATTGAAGGGGTCCGTACATGATTGAGGCATCACTAAGAGCTCTCATGCAGGATGCCAAGGGACTTGAGTCTCTTACTCTAGGAAGTTGTCCTAAAATTTGAGAAGATGGCATCATGTCCTTCTTGATGGACCACTCTTATTTGGGCAAGTTTGAGCTCAAAGGCATGATGGCTGCAGAATCACCGGAGCATGCTTAAGCTATCTGACATCCACTTTCGAATGCCCAGACATTTGGTGATTGATGACTGTAGAGGAATAACGTATCTTGGCCTGGTATGGCTAGTGGGTCATGTTGCGAATATTGTGAGGCTGAAGACCATCAAACAAGCCAAGTTCTCTTTTTCTACAAGTGCAGAATTGATGGAAGTGCTATCCTTATCCAGTGAATCAATCGAATCAATATTGCTGGATTCATGTGATTTTGGGCTAGTGATGCCACTCCATTCTGTTGAACCTGTGGCACAGCTATGCCCGAGGCTAAAGGTCATCAAACTGTTGCACTGTAGAGCATTCTGAAATTCTTCTTGTCATGGGTCAGCATGGCATGCCTTGGGCTCAAGGAGTTTAGCCTCACTGGATTTTCATTAGCTGCACGTAAACATTGCATCTTAGCCCATTTTTTACTCATCCTGCACCGCAGTCGTTGAACTAGGAAGGTGCTGCCAAGTTACAGATACACGTTTGCATGATAGCTCGCCCCTGCCTGGGAGCTCTGCAGGAACTAATCTTAGAGCGTCTCTGGCCGCGTTGTGCGAGATCTTAGAGCGTGTTGCCCCAATCTGATCAAGCTGCACTTGAGTGGCACGCTACTGAAAGATGATGATGTCAAGGTTATTGTGGCTGCTGGATTTAAAAACCTCGAGGAGCTTAATCTGATGGCGTGGCCCTCATTCACTGATAGTTCTCTGCATGCCCTTGCTACAACTTCTTTGCCCAAGCTCAAGAGAGTGAGGGCCCTTTAGTAGAGCTCACAGCTTTTGATTTTTTAATTCACTTCTGATTTTTTTTTCTGTGAAGTGATCTTATGGCTGAAAGTATTTTTTATTTATTTTCTAACATAAACTATTAGAATCAGTACAGAGAATCATTTTACAGAATCGCTCATAGCCCCTTAGTTGAAAAACAGCGTTTTTGAAAGCTCCTTCGATTCTGAGAGCTCTGCCAAATTAGCTTTGAATGTTGCAGGCTGCACTCGCATCACTGAAGATTGTCGACTATTATCAGTTCTGGGAAATCGAGTTCTGAATGGTGCTAAACTTTTTGGAGAAGAATAAAACCTGGCTGCGGTCTGCTTTTACAACCCTCTTTGGTCAGTTTGGTATTGGGGCTATGTGCAGGCCCCCGAGAATTTGAACTTGTTTCGGCGTTGCTAAACTTGGTTTTTTTAAACCTTTCCGTATGTCAAACCTTATCGGTCTTGTTCTGGATGATGTGGCGTCAAGACTGAAATTTCGTCACCATCTTGCATTTTTCTTTTCTATCTGGAGTTGTCTAGTGCAAGTTTCATTTCTGTGAAGGAAAATGACATGCTTCATTTTTGGTTATTTTTGTTTTTCAGATGGTGTTTCGGTCGGCTGCAATATAACGATGGTGCATGTCTCTGCCCACAGTTTGAATGCGCAACGCCGGGTCGCAAGCTGTTTCATGCTTTCGCAATTCGGCGGTGGGGGTGATATGACGGAGCATAGAAAACCAGAGACCCCAATGCCTATGGGCTGCAGATTGAGGATGGCATGTGTTGATGTCAAAATCGAGTTCGAGCTAATACACCGCTCGCACGTCTGTGTGCGAGAATATCGATATTTTTTTAACGTTGGGTTTGGGCAGCATTCTAGGTAATCTCGTCTCGGGAGGGACTTCGTCGGATTTTAGAAATGATTCGAACTTGATCAGTCCAGTCGGATCGTCTTCTGTCGTCGTCGAGACGGAGTAAGAACAGCGAAACAATGGGGGTCGAGTGAAGGGATTAGAGTTTGAAAAGTTTATAATGTAAAGGTAAATAGTTTAATCGATTGGAATGATTCTCAACCGGTCACGAACCTCAGAAGTGGGATGGTCTTTATCCCGTAGGGTCATAGATCAATCTGCTGAAAACTTTCAAAAATCGACATCACCAGATTACCCAATAAAGTGTCGGATACTTCGGTGACCGGAGTCTCCGGTAGAATGCTAAAGTGTCTGTCGTATAAATCCGAGAACTCGAGAGGGCTCACCGGACAGTTTGGCATCTTGCCGGACACTTCGATGGGCTAAGCGCTCTAACCTGAGAGGGCTCACCGAACACTACGGTACTATATCGGACACTCTGGTGGGTAAAGTGCCGTAACCTGAGAGGGCTCACTAGACACTCCTGTACTATATCAGATACTCCGAGTGGGCAAAGTGCCCCAACTCAAGAGGGTTTACTGGACACTTCAGTGGCCCTAATTTTTGGGTATCAACATATGCTCTCCTGTTTTTTTTAATGAAATTTCTGCACCATAAAACACTCTAAGCACTCAAAAACCTCTAAAGGCGATGGTCCTTTCGACTCATCAGCCATCATGTCATTTTTTGGCAACGATACTTCATATTGGCCATTCTTTTCTTTTATGCTTCTTGCTATACACTCAGATGATACTTTTTCAATTATCAGCTGTTAAGAGCCCTAGGTAACGACTCTCCGCGAACATCCTCTAACATGTATGCATTTTTGGTGATGACCCTTTCTATTCTATATGGCCCTTCCTAACTAGGAGACTATTTTCTAAACTTAGTTGCTTCGTGAGCCTACGGGCAGAATAGTTTTTCAAACCAATTCGACCACCTGAAAAGTTTTGGCTTTTATTTTTATTGTAGACTCTAGCAACCCGCGCCTTATCTTTTTTGATCTCTCTCAAAGCATTTAAACGCTTATCGGTGACTTCATCAATATTGTCTAGCATTAACTTCCTATACTCATCAGTAGATAAGTAATTTTGTCTAGCTAATCTTAGAGCTCCTAGATTTACCTCGACGGATAAAACGGCCTCTTGTCCACCGGGGCTTCGGTCGCCGGCTTCCTTGTCATCAGTTCACCAACTTCCTTGACCTTCCGGCACTGGGCAGGCGTCAGCCCCCATACATGGTCTTACGACTTTGCGAAGACCTGTGTTTTTGGTAAACAGTCGCCCGGGCCTGGTCACTGCGACCCCCTTTTGCGAGAGGGCACCCCTTCTCCTGAAGTTACGGGGCTATTTTGCCGAGTTCCTTAGAGAGAGTTGTCTCGCGCCCCTAGGTATTCTCTACCTACCCACCTGTGTCAGTTTCGGGTATAGGTACCCTTTTGTTGTAACCAGTCGTCCATAATATCAAATATATCATTTTCTTCTTTAGTAACTCTACCAAGGGCTATAGTCATAGTGATCCACCTATTCAATTATTTGAACCATTTTCGAGCATCTCATATTACTTCCAAGGCATATGATAGTTTGATTATCTGTGGACGATTTTTTTCTCGTTCAATGCCTTTTTTCAATGGTCTCGAAGATAGAAATTTTACATTTTTATCTATGGGGTTACAACGCTTCCGATAAGACTTCATGCCATCTTTTAGGATGGTCCTCTATCTTTTTTTAATAGTTTAATCAATGTTTTGTTACTAGACTCGGCTTGACCATTGGCTTGAACATAATATGAGGATGAATTGAATATCTTAATTTCGTAGGATTCGGCAAACTGTTTAACATGAGCGGACGTAAAGGAAGTACCATGGTCGATAGTCAAAGTTTGAGGTATGCCTAATTTATGAATAATACGCTTGGTAAGGAACTCAATTACCTCTTTATGCGTCATGTTCTTAAGAGCCACCACTTCGGTCCATTTAGTGAAGTAATCCGTCGTGACTAACACGAAACGATGTCCTTTTGAAGATGGAGGATATATTTACCCTATGAAGTCCAATCTCCATCTTCGAAATGGCTGTTGTTTTATAATGTGGCTCATTATGGCTGCGGGTGCCAATTGAATGTTTACAAATCTTTGGCACTCTTCGCATCCTTTATAGTAGGGGTAGTAATCGACAATTATGGTTGGTCAATAGAATCCGGCCCTCCTTAACAATTATTTCATTTTTTGAGCCGATTGATGCGTACTATAAATGCCATCATAAACTTTTCTCATAGCTACTCTAGCCTCATCATCACCTAAACTTTTCAAAAGCAAATCATTCTCCGTTCGGCGATATAAGTCACCATCAATCAAAGTATACTTAATAGCCACATGCCAAACTTTTCTATCTACATTTTGAGTTGGGCTACGAATGTATGAAATTATGGGTGACCTCCAATCAAGTGATTCGGCTATCACAGTTTGACGTGTTAGTATCCGAACGGTCTAATTCTAACACCTCAAAATCGGTTTGTTAATAACTGAAAATTTACCTTTATTAACATTGTAACCCGGTGCTTGTTGTGCCAATTCATTAGCTTTACTATTCTCTAGCCTACGCACATGATGTATATTGAACTAACCCATTCCTTTAATGATGTCTAGGCATTTATCCAACATAGCATTCAACGATCCATCTAAACATTGAAAATTTTCAGCAACTTGTTGCACTACTAATAACGAATCCCTGAATGCCTCTACATGCTTAACCCCCAAGAACTCTAACATCCCCAAACCGAACAACAACGTCTCATATTCAGCTTAGTTATTAGTGCAATCATACTCTAATCGATTTGAGAATTCAATGTGTGCATCATGAGAATATACTAAAACCACACCAACACCTTGACCCTCTTTACAAACCGATCCATCAAAATATAACTTCTAACTTCCAAGGTACAAGTAACATAAGCAACATCTAGCTCACGTTCTAAATCAATCCGATGTTCAACAATAAAATTAGCAACAATTTGATCTTTCATGGATTTCAACGATTCATAAGCCAAATCATATTCAATCAATGCATAATCCCATTTACCAAGCCTACCACTAGAAATTGGCCTATGTAACATATGTTTAAAAACATCGGTTTGACAAGCAACCACACAAGTGCTAGATAGCAAATAATGTCTCAACTTGATGCAAGCATGATACAAGGAAAAGCATAGTTTTTTGATGAGAGTGTACCTTGTTTTCGCATCCACCAATCGTCGGCTCACATAGGTGATCACGTACTCTTTTTTTCGACTTCTTGTGTCAAAACAGCACCAACCACATCATCTTCTGCCGCTACGTAGAGACGAAAAGGGACTCCTCCCTTAGGCGCCCTAAGCACCGGTGGCGAAAATAAGTACTCTTTGATCTTTTGAAAAGTTTTTTGCTATTTTGCCCTCCAAGTAAATTCGGCTTCATTCTTTAGCCGAAGAATAGGAGTAAATGGATTAATCTTTCCCGATAAGTTGAAAATGAATCGCCTTAAGTAATTCACTTTTTCTAAGAAGCTTTACAACTCTCTCTTACATGTAGGCGCTTGCACGTTGCTAATTGCTTCTATCTTCTTAGGATTTACCTCTACGCCCTTTTCATAAATTATGAAGCCTAAAAACTTCTCGGCCGATACACCAAAAGCACATTTGAGAGGATTCATTTTCAAACCGAAACGACGCATTCGGTCTAAAGCGAGTTGCAAATCAGCCAAGTGAGAATCCAAAGTGACCGATTTGATCACCACATCATCTATGTAAACCTCCATGATGACACTAAGCAAATCATAAAAGATAAAGTTCGTGGCTCTTTGATATGTAGCACCCGCATTCTTTAACCCAGAAGTCATGACAACCCACTCAAATAATCCTACAAAACCAGAACATCTAAAAGCAGTTTTAGACATATCTTCTTCAGCTATGAAGATTTGGTTATATCACACATTACCATCAAGAAAACTAATAACTCTATGACCGGAAGCATCATTAATCAACATATCGGCTATGGACATAGGATCCTCATCTTTAGGAGTGGCTCTATTTAAAATTTTAAAATCAATGAAAACTTTAATCTTATCGGTGTTCTTCTTTTCTACCGGCATGATATTGAATATCCACTCCGCATACCTGCAAAGTCTTATAAATTTCGCATCAAGCAATGGGTTAATTTCCTCTTTAATCTGATCGTGCATATTCGGGTTGAATCTTCTCATCGGTTGCTTAAAGGGTCTCAAACCAGATTTTATTGAAAGCTGATGCTCAACTAGCTCGCGGCTCATCCCGAACATTTCAATATAAGACCATTCAAAATAGTCCACATATTATTTTGGTAAACCGATTAACTTCACCTTATAATCGGCTTTCAGATTTTTATTTATATAAGTTGGCCTAGGATCATCATCGCTGCCAAGGTTTATCTCCTCAAGAGGGTCGACCGATGTGAATCTTTGTCTTAACTTATCAATGTCCTCTATTTCTTCTATAGCTTCGCATATATCATTCGTATTAGACTGATAGTGCTCCGCTCTCTTTTGCAACTAATCAATATTAGACTCCATTAAATTATATTATATGGTTGAGCCAATTTTCCATCGGCTTTACATTGACGGGTACAAAACCATCTCTAGTCACACTAAAAAAAGTATAATCCGTCAAGTCCAAACCAGTCAAGCACTCGACGGTGTCTTGCGGCAAAGAATATAATTCGGCTATAGCAACACAAGACGATGCATCCGCATGAACGACCTCTACATCATCACCAACTCATTGTATCGAGAATTGATGCAATGTAGAGAGAACACATCTATTGACATGAATCCAATTACAACCTAAGATCAAGCTATAACTACCGCGCACATCGGCAACAAAGGAAGCGATAGTAATGATCTTGCTTCCAACGGTGAGTTTCATAGAAGCGACACTTTTAGCCTCGATAGGGTCTCCTTCCACACCGTTTAAAGTCATGTTGGTCCGGATGAGCTCGTCATCGACTTTAACTAGCTTCTTAAACAAAGAATATGGTTTTAGATTAACAATCGCACCGCCATCTACAAGCATGAGAGAAATTGGTGTGCCATTGATATGACCCATCACATAGAGAGGCTTCAAATGGTTCTCCGATTCCTCGGGCTCCTCAAAGATAGCACTTTTCGGCCCAAAGTCGAATTGTGCCATGACTTCTTCTTTCTCTACCAAAGAGTAATCGAAAAGAGATAAACAAATAGTGTTGATGTCTATACCTTCTCGAGACGGTGTAGGCTCGTAGTCCAAGTGGTCGTCGTCATTGAACTCGGACATGTCGACGTCTCCCGTGGACGAAGGCGCTGTAGAGTCCTTTCTCAAGACGGCGTCGGCCAAACCAAGTGGTTTCGAAGTAGCCTCCGCTTCCTCTGCCACCGGTAGAGTAGGGGTCTCGGGCTCCTTAACCCTCCACTGCTTACCTTGAGATACCATTAGCTTGATCTCGTTGAAGACCTCATCCCTCTTCTTCTCCGCCTCCTCCTCTCGCATCCTTCGGAGGCGCAGCCTTTGGAGCTTCCTCTTTTGAGTGTGGGTCAAGCCAGGCGGACACCACCTCGGTTGTGTGTACTTAGAGGAGCTCTTGCTACTGCTAGCTTCATGATCATGGGACGCCTTTTCGATCGGATCATCCAAAGTGATCGGTCCCGTGAAGACTCCAATTTTGACATCGGTTGTGCCGATTCTCACGACACCTCTAGATGCACTCTCTTAATGAACAAAAGTAGAAGGAGCAGGTTCGTTACCTTGCTTCGGGCGCTACTCTTGCTTAGGCGCGGTGGTGGAGCTTCCCCCTTGAACCTTGATCGGTTGAGAATCCGTTCGATCCAAGATAGGGTTGGAGAGCCTTGTGAAGACATCTCCTCTCGGTCCATTCCACTTCAGATGAAATGGCGGGTATAGCATCGGTGGAATGGGCGTCGGTGGTGTGGGCATCGGTGGCACGGGCATCCACAGTCCCATGTATAGATGCCACACCGAGAACGGTGGGCAAGTCATAGGATGGAACCACGGTGGCTGCACTCCGAACCCATGTGGAGGAAGAGGAGGAGGAGGAGGCCCGTGCACATTCACGGTTGCCCTCATCTCCTTCTTAGGTGGGCTGCCTCTCTTAGGTGGTTATCTTGCTCGCTTCATAGACCGATTATTCAGATCGGTCTTTTGATTCTTGTACTTAGGTATGAGTCGGTCGAAGGTGCTTTTAGGCCCATCTTTCGGTCCAAGGCTTTGCCTTGGTTTATCTTTCACTTTCCCACCTCTGGATTCTTTGGCTTTATCTTATCATCTTTGGCTGTGAAACTTGCCCCTCGGGTCTCGAGCCTTGAATGGTAACTTTGAGAGACTCTTGACCATCGGAGAACTTTTCGAGCATGACTTTCGTAGAGACCGCTTTCTCACTTGGAGAAATAGGCATCTCGTCTCCGATGACCACATTCTTCCCGTTGGTTGTATCGACTCGATGAGGCCAAATCAACACCTTAGGGTTGAGCTTAAGAGTGTTGACGAGGAATGGGTGCTTGTCGCTCTGCATCTCCTTAAGACTCAATCGTCCCTCATTAAGGGTCGATTGGACCTGTCGACGAAAAATGTTGCAATCATTAGTAGCATGAGAATAAGAATTATGCTATTTACAATATGCTCTACGCTTAATCTTATCCGCCGGAGATAAAGTATACGCAATCTTAATGTACCCACTTTTGTGTAGCTCATCAAATATTTTGTCATACTTAGCTACATCAAATGTGTATTTCACATTGTCTTTCCGGTTCTTATGAACCTGTTTGAGCGAATCACAAGCGAATGATTTGGCCTTAAAGGGCCAAACAAACTTGGCAGCTAGAATGTCATTGGAATCATCATCAGAGCTATCTGAATCACATTTCACGACGTGCACGGTGTAGCGGGTCTTGTAGTCATGTTTTATTTCTTTGCTTCGGCTTTCTTGAGCCGAAGCCCTTTGTTGGAGGTGAGCGAGTGTAAGAAAATCGTACCCCTCCAACTTTTCCCTAAGATGTAACCGCAAACCACTAAAAGCTAGCTCGGCTAAATCTTTTTCAAAAATTGTTAAATTAAAGCATCGGTTTTTAACATCTCTAAACCGTCGAAGATAACCAACGACGGGTTCATCTTTTTCTTGCTGAACCGATGTCAAATGTGATAACTTCAACTCGTTGCCCCCGGAATAAAAGTGATCATGAAATTTACGCTCTAAAAACTCCTATGTGTTGATGGAGCCCGGGGACAATGAGAAAAACCACGAGAAAGTGGTTCCGGTCAGCGACAAACAAAACAAGCGTACTTTCAAAGCTGTGCTAAAACCCGCTTCTCCTAATTGCGCCACATATTGGCTAACATGTTCCAAGTGGTTTTACTATCTTCGCCATTAAATTTGACGAAGTCAGGCACACGTCATCCACTAGGATAAGGGACCGAATCAAAATATGTGGGGTACGATTTTTGGTTAATCCGGTCTCTTCCCTTGAGGTCTATCCCTAGTGTTTTTCACGAAATTGTTTGTTCAAGTCCTCCTTAATGCGCGCTATACACTCTTCTATGTTGGCAATGGGTGGCCTAGTGGAAGTACTAGGTGGAGGGTGTACGCTCATTTTTATGGCACTAAATAGTTCATTGGGGACGGGCTCATGAGGGATACCCGTACCGCTTGGTGAGATATGTGGTGTGCTATATGCGACTGTAAAGTAAGGAGGAACAAAATTAGCCAATTCATTCAATCGGCTTGTGGCCGGATTGTGGATGCTAGTGATTGGCTCTACGCTAGCGAGAGACACTACCAATGCGCTTGTTTGCACATGCGACGGAAAACTAGTTTGTCCACTAAACGAGTTCAACGACATGTCATACGGGGGTTGTTCTACACAAATAGTGGGCGCCGATGTACTAATAGTAGGATCTACATGTGCAACATGAGACGATGATGCAATACTATCATTCTTAAACTTAGACACATTCTTTTGAATCATGTATTGCATATTATTCGTTAAGACCTTCTTCATGTCGGCAAAGTAATATGAAAGGTCTTCAAAAGTAACGGGAAGGTGCGAAGATGCCCTTACATTGGTAGCACCCATGGCCGCGTCGTCGTCGACGGTTGGAAGAACGGGCTCTTTCACTTGAGAGATCACGCCTTGGCGGTCTTTCTTTAAACACGCTAAGTATTCCTGCAGCTCTCGCTCCTCTCGCGCCTTGCGTGCCTCCTCGGAGGTCTTTCGGCATTTCAAGAACGCCTTGCACGCTTCTTCGGGCAACTCCTCCAAGGATGGCATAACGATGTTCGTCGTGGAGATCTCGGAGTTTATGGTGGAAAACGACGATTTGGTTTGTGCAAGTGGAATCACTCGTTCCCCAGTGGAGTTGTCAAAAAGTGTGTTAACGCCAAAATCTGGTCCGAACCAACACACCGCTCTCACGTCCGTGTGCAGGAACGCCAACTTTTTTTCAACGCCGGGTTTGGGCAGCACTAGACAATCCTGCCTCGAGAGGGACCCCATCGGAGGAGGATTGTCTTATAGGGGTCATCCGGGCTCGGTCAGGCCAGCTGGATCACCTTAAGTCGTCGTCGAGACGGAGGAAGAACAACAAAACAAGGTTCGAGTGAGGGTATTAGTGTTTGAAAAGTGTAAAATGTAAAGGCAAATAGTTTGATCGATTGGGATGATCCTCCACCAGGCATAGGGCTCTGTTTTATAGAGGCAAGATGGTCTTATCCTGCAAGGAAACAGATCCCTAAAGTTTGAAAAGAAATTGGAATCAATCTGCTGAAACTTTCCAAAAATCAACACCACCGGTGTGTCCGGTAAAATACTGGATACTTCGGTGACCGGAGTCTCCGGTAGAATGCCGTAGTGTCCGTCGTGTAAATCCGGAAACCCGGGAGGGCTCATCGGACAGTCCGACATCCTGCCGGACACTCCGGTGGGCTAAGTGCCTCAACTCGAGAGGGTTCACCCGACACTCCGGTGGACGAAGTGCTCCAACCCGAGAGGGCTTGCCGGACACTCCGATGACCCTGATTTTTGAGTGTTAACAGTATGTAGTGATGCAAGTTGGTATTCAATAGGTATTTATGGGTTAAGTTTCTAATTCAATTTATTCCACTAATTAATTAGATAAATTGAAATGGAGTTAATTTATTTTAAAAAGTTTTGTATCGATCCATTGACTTAGAAAATATAAAATTTGCATCTTTAATGATGTACCACCCAAGCGGCACCGCTGCCGCGATACAGGTCAAGAATGAGTCTTTTTCAGTGAAGAGGGTGGCGCCGTGCCGAGCCAAAAGAAGGAAAAGGCATCGGGACGCCGGATGTCCCGGCTAGACTTGCCTCAGCTAAACTGTTCACATCATCAGACGACGCACAAGAAGTGAGGATACCTACTTACCAACTATTCGACCCATGGTTCATGTGCAACGCAACTTGGGCGTTGGGCCTCACTATGTAATGGCGCGCTGCAGCAATTTCACGGGATCACCTCTGTGTGACTGTGTCCACACACGCGTTTGCAGCACTGAAACCAAGCCGTTTCTTCTCGAAATTCCGAGTATCAAACTGTTTTTGATCGACTTGCTCGCCAAGAAAGCCTTTGTGCTCCTTTTAAGCCAACTGTAGATGGTTAGGAATTTGTTAGAGAACTTTGTGGTAGGTTGAAGATGTTCTATGATGCAACTGAGTTATTATCAGGCACCAATTATGTCACAGCAAATCTGTTTTTTTCCCATAATTTGTGGTATTTATCTTGCTATTGAGAAGTGGAGGACTAGTTCAAATCCTATGGTAGAAGATATGGCTGTAAAAATGAAAGATAAGTTTAAGAAGTATTGGGCAGATGTGCATGGGCTCATGGAACTAGCTACTATTTTAGATCCTAGGTATAAATTGAAGTTCACGAAAGCATTTTATGGCACAATTTATGGGGAAGAAAGTTCAGTTACAGAGAGCGAAGTATCTAGATTTAAAAGTTTCTTGTATGATCTTGTGCTGCCAAGGTTCTATGGAAGGTATGGCAACAACAGATGGTGTAGGTGCAGCTGTTAGAAGTACTGTTGTTCAGAATGAAGGAGATGATCTTGTTTTTGGCTTATTTGATAAATTCTTGTCTGAGGAACCTGTACAGAATTCATTATATTTGCGAACTGAATTGGATTTGTATTTGGAGGAGCCAACACTGCCACAGACTCAAGAACTCGATATCATTCATTGGTGGCAATATGCAGGTATCAAGTACCCAACCTTGAGAAAGATTGCAAGAGATATCATGTCAATTCCTGGTACAACAGTAGCATCGGAGGGTGTCTTTAGTACTGGAGGCAGGATAATTAGCCCACATCGAAGTAGACTTTCTCCAAAAACAGCTGAGGCATTGATGTGTATGCAAGCTTGGTCCCGAGCTGACATGTTAGGTGATCAGTCATGCTTTATCAACGCGCTAATGACTTGCATGGAGAATGAAGATGAAGAAATGGTAATCTGAACCTTTATTCTTCGTTGTTCTTATGTTACATTTTTTAATTGTTAATAATAGTTAATTGTCAGTGTTCTGACCATCGGCATAGTAGAATTTATGTAATCGGAGGGAGATTAAGTGCGCTCTTCTTATTCGAAGAGGCCTAACATAGGATACTCGAGAGTTAACCTGGTTCGGGCCGCCATGGAGGTGTAATACCCTACATCCAGAGAGAGTGGGTATATCGTATAAGCTCGTAACAAGGTTACAATGGCGGAAGGGCTCTTGCTCGGGGAAGAACCCTGGCGCTCGTGAGTGGTGTGTGTATGAATGGTTGAGAACGTGTTGTCTAACGTCTCCGATGCCCCTTTATATAGGGGTTAGACCGGGCTGGCACCTACGAAATTGGGCATCCCCCTGACGGGTGGAGCCGCAGTCTTCTGCGAGGTTGATCTTTTGGCGCCCGCTAGCGTCAAAGCATATGGTCGGCATCCTTCGATCGTCCTTTGTCTATCGACGGAGGACAAAGATGGTTTTACCGTTTGGCTTTACTACCCGTCAGCCAGCTTTACCCGCCGTCGGAACGCTTTATCTTCTTCTAAGCAGCTTTACAGCTTGTTTGGCTGCTTTACCTTTTGTTGTACGTTGTCTAGAATCTCTGAGACTGTCACACATTGATGTTGAGGCGGTGGCCGGCCTCCGGGGGGTCGGCCGGATCTTGTCATCATTCGGCCCCGATCCTGGGGTGGTCGGGCCGGTGTCTTCAGGCGATCTTGGTCATCGGGAGTCAGGCAACGGGCTCGGGTAGTCTCGACCCCCGGGGGGTCGAATCGTAGCTTTGGTTCTCGATTCGCTTAAGTCTTTTGTGGGCCGCGAGTTGGGCCGTAAGCCGCAACCCACAGCTGGGCCTTCGTTCTCATGTTGGGTATGCAAGTACCCGAGGTACATAATCCCGACACTAATCTTTATATATTAAAGTGCAAGCGTTCTCTCAACCCTAGTTGCGTCACGTCACGCTAAAAGATATGAACCGTCAGATTAAAATCTAATGGTTGATATTAGAAAAGAGAAAAAAAATTCTTTCTCCGGTCAACGTAGGAGCGTGCTTCTATTCAGCAAGAGCAGGCATGAACGGCCATGCCATCGCCTAACTTTTTCAAGTTTAACATAAATTAAAGCACAAGCGTTCTCTCTACCCTCATTACGTCACGTCACCCTAAAAAATATTAACTGTCGGGTTAAAATCTAACAGTGGATATTAAAAAGCAGAAAAAATCTTTTCCCCGATCAATGTAGAAACATGCTTCTACTCGGCGGGAGCAGGTGTGAACGGCCGTGTCATTGCCCTAGTTTTTTCAGGTTTAACATAAATTTTGACTATGGTCATATTTAATTTTTTTTATAAATTTCATATATTATAATTTGCTTTATCATTAAAATTATTTGAATCACAACTTAAATTTTTACATATTTGAATTAATTTTTTAGATAAGTTGAATAGTGTGATATTAAAAATCAACGGTAAACAATAATTTAGTAATAGAGAGAGTATGTGGTAGTAAGCATGGACAATGGCATAGATATAATAAATTAATTGTAGCTGTTTTGTTAAATCAAATTTACTTTTGCTATAGATTCAATAAAACTATTTCAAAAGATATAAGAGAAGTTCTTATAAAGTTATTCTACTTCTATGTCTTGCAAATATATGCTACAATTAAAGACCTTTATATGTAGTGAAAATGTATATTTAGATAACTTAAATTGTTTTATCTCTTAAAAATACTCTTTGATTACTATGAGAACTAAGATTCAATCTTTTTTCCGCTTACAACTCCGGTCAAAAAAAATAGTAGCTTTGAACGCAACGTTTTAATCAAACATTGCCAATATAAATTAGAAATATTTTTAAATTTATTAAGTTACAAAATTAGAAATAATTTACTTTAAAAATACTTTCTTAAAAGTGTAGCGATGCTATTTTTTATTAAATATTTTATAGATAACAAATGTCACACTTATACTTTGAAGATCATGCCGATAACTTCTTTTTGAGATCAGAGTATATGTTTATAGAACTTTGTCATCTATATCAAGGCAACTATACTTCTATTTGTTAAATAATAAATTTAAAATATACTGTTTCAACTAGGGGTACACAACAAAAACATACATGAAAAGCGCGGCAATTGCCGCGCAGATTTTCTAGTCTAAACTAATTTTACTTTTATGTTTCTACTTGCTAGGATGATACGGAGTCTACTGTTATTGACTGAAAGTTTGCTCCATTAATCTTATGGAATGGATGTTTGCGGCTGCTAGGCATTGATTTTTGAATGGAAGTTTGCTGCTGCTAAGCTAGTTCAATTCCTATTGTTTTCTCCATTAATCTTATTATCTTGTTGTGGTGAACCTGGTGATGTAAACTGGTATTGTAAACTGTGATGATTATCAGACTGTCTATGTGGTACCTTTGCTGTTTTCAAACTTCTCATAGAATCAGATTGCTTGTTAGTGATTGTTGAAAGTGACAGTGGTCTGTAAACCTTTGCTGTTTTCAGTTTGTTATTGATTTTAAGTTTTCTGGTTATTTTTTACCTTGCTGGATGAAAATTATTGGACCTGCAAATTATCTGGATAAGAATGTTTATGCCTGTAAACTAATTTGTGTGCGGAGACCTAAAACATGCCTGAAACTTGACGAGTTCGGGTTGAGTTTCGAATTTTACCTGTGGGGTGCAGTTCAGATTTTAAACTGAATTATGACGATTTCTATGTCGAGCAAGTTTTCGCAAAACCCAACAGTTTGACCCGTTACCATTCCTAATTCCGACACTGCTTCCCCGAGTCAAACGGTGTCTCGTTCCCGAATCCACGCCTCCCATGAGAGTTGCCGTCAGGTAATGGATCGTAGATCGATGAGCAGTGTCTGATCATGACGAGCGAGCGACCACCGTACTCGCTTGTTCCTCCTTATCTTGCTGTGTGAGCCAGAATAAGTCCACGGGTCAGCACACAAAAAAAAACTACAGTTTCGCTGATCATGAAGCGGAGTCGTAACATCAACAGATCCTTGGGTGCTCGGCGTTGGCCCTGGACGCTTCGGATCGCGCACTACGACCTCTTTGCTCAGTCACTCGCACACCGGCTCTATGTCGTTCGAAGGTCACGGTGAACAGTTCGCGCGAGTCACGACATGCTCCCAAGCCCAGGAATCATGATCATCGGAGTGGTACTCACACTCTAGCCTACTGTTACGGAGAGGGCCTGTTCATCTATCGCATCCATTGGATCGCACGAACGAGTCAAGCGCCGATCGCACGTCCCCGTCCGGACTGGAGCCCGCGCTGACTGTTGCTGTTCGTCCGCTGGCCGCTCGTACAGGGCGTCTAGAGGAACTACATCACGATGCAGACGAATCGCACTGCGCGTCGCATGACAGGGCGGCATGTATCTTTCGAGTATAGCAGGGTTTAAAAAACGGATAAACCGCTCGGTTTTCGATCTTGCCGCTGCGGTTTAGTTTGAGCGATGGATCGGTTTTTGTTTTATAAATTTTAAAAAAAATTAAAATTATTTTTTTAAAAAAATTTTAAAAATCGATCAAATCGAACAGTTTACCGCTCAAACCGATAAAAAATCATCAAACCGATTTTCTCTCAAAAATTTAATTTTTAAATTTATTTAATTTTTTACAAAAACCGTCAAACAGTGAACCGCGGTTTTCCACAGCTGGCAGCGGCAGAGGCACCACACCGCCACCTATGCGCGTAGGCACGTACTAGGACTAACTAGATGCTGGCGGCGGCGGCGGCGTCGTAGAGGACCATCGCACGCAACTCTCCGGCAGCCAGCGGAAAGCGCTGGACGCTAGCGGTGGCGGTACATGCGTCGATCGGGCCTCGGGAGCGGGGGGCAACGACCACTCCTTCCAGCCGCGGCATGGGAGCGGTGCCGACCAATGACCAATGGGGGAGAGAAAAGTGGGCGGAAGGAAGAGGTCCAGGTCCGGGCACTGTTGACGGCGACCGGTGACGGACGAACGGACGGGCGGGACCGAGATCGATGCCTGCGCGCGTACCGCTGTACGCCCGGCCCCCCTGTCGATTCGACACTCGTAGTGAGTGGTATCGCATTCCAGCAGGGTCCATGCCTGCCTGGCCCCCGCCGCGGCACTGTAGCGCGCGCCGGTGGCCGATCCCTCGCCTCTCGTTCGCCGGCCGCTCCGAGCGCGCCCTGCCGTGCGTACGTGCGTGCGTGGTCTCGCCGCGCTATTGTTGCAGGGTCCACGCGGAACTGTTCGCGTGGTGTTGATGGTTTGTTTTGGTCCGCTTTGGGTTTGTGCTCGACGCGACGTTGATAAGCTTGGGCGAGCTGATCTGAAACGGAGTGGCGAGGGTGGAGTTGAACTTTGCTGTGCTGCATGGATCAGTTTGCATCCTTGCCAGGGTTAACAAAATTGACACAAGACGATGATATAAATAAAAAGTAATAATGGTATAAATAAAATTATTTTTTTGCATAGTAGCACGTAGCACCACTCTCATCCGACGTGTCGTACCTAAGGAGAATTTTTAATACATTCAATCCATGTCGAGAAAGACGGAACGCTTTTTTTTTTTCTTTCCTAGTCAACGATAAGTAGCAGGAAAATGTGAGACAACCCTGATAACGTGCCCAGCCGATAAGACAGTAACCCGGACGGAATCATCAATCAAACGATAAGTATTTTAGGCGGGCGGGTAAGTGGAGTCGCGGTGTCCAGACGTGGCTCGCCAGCGGCGCCGTCGGAACGGGGACGCCTGGATGACATGTGCGGGAGGGAGGACGGAAGGAGCGCACGCACCGCTGGCTGGCTCCCGGCTCCGACCGTATTCGGCAGCGCCATCTGCGCGCCGACGGGGATGTCGTGTTCCGCGCGTGGTCGATCGCGTCGGCGTCGTTCCGGTGCAGCGCAGACAAGTGGTCGGCAGCAAGTATGGCTAGCGCCCACCGTATCGAACTCGCGGTCGAGCGTGGTAATCGCCCAGTGCCGCACGGTTCATCACGCACGTCGGACCCGGGGCAAGTGAAACGCACCGAACAGCGGGAGTTAGCCGCCGTCGGCCGCAGTCACACGCCACAACCACGACGCGCAGTGACGCCAGCCACCAGCCGCCGCCGTCGCCGCGCGACCCAAGGCCAAGGTTAGCTAGCCTAGCGGCCCTAGCCTACGCTGGCCTTGCACGGCCACGGAGACGCGACGCCACTGGCCCCGTACGCGTTTTCTTCCCAACCAACTACCCATGAGCCAACCAGCGCTGCTCGCACGCAACGCAACGCAAACGCCGCGCCACGCGAGCAGTTCGAACACGTCATCCTGCCTGCCTCGTCCGCGCGCTCCGCACCAACCGCTCGAACAATGCCGCGCGCGCGCCGCGGCGCGGCGCCGTAAGAACACGGCCGCCGCCGCGGTCCTTGTTACCGCCGGTTAAAACCACTCCACGCGAACGGCGATATATACGTTCCGGCAACGGGCATACGAGCGCACCTCGACCCCCCGCGCGTCCTCCTCTCGCCGTCCCTGGGTCGAATTCTCCTCCCGCGTTGCCCCGCGACAGCGACGCGGGGTGTACAGCGGGGTTCGCCAGCTACAGGGTCGACGGACCCCCGAGGGAGGAAGGGAGGAGAGGGACAGGCCAATCGTGCACGCCACCGCGCTCCATTGGCCACGCCGTTGCCGTCACGCCGATTAAACAACTCGATCGCCCAGCGCGGCACCACCTCGCTCCTCTTCACGATCTCGTTCTCGTTCACAGACTAGCAGGCCAAGCTAGGCAGTGCGTCGACTGAGAGAAAGAGAGAGGGGCCTTGGCGATGGAGGGCGACGAGGACGTGCCGGAGTGGATGATGGACCCGGGCGGCGCCGGCGGGGGGAAAGGCGGCAAGGGCGGCGGCGGCGCTGTCGACCGGAACAAGAAGCGGTTTACCGAGGAGCAGATCAAGTCGCTGGAGTCCATGTTCGCGACGCAGACCAAGCTGGAGCCGCGGCAGAAGCTGCAGCTGGCCCGCGAGCTGGGCCTGCAGCCGCGCCAGGTCGCCATCTGGTTCCAGAACAAGCGCGCAAGGTGGAAGTCCAAGCAGCTCGAGCGCGAGTACTCGGCGCTCCGCGACGACTACGACGCGCTGCTCTGCAGCTACGAGTCGCTCAAGAAGGAGAAGCACGCGCTGCTCAAGCAGGTAATAACGATCACTCGATCACGGCCGCTGCTGATTAATTTTCTCGATCTTGTCTCTCATGCACTGCACAACTGATCGATCATGCGAAACCTGTTGTTCTAACGACTATCGGTCTGTTCTTGGATCGCGTGCAGCTGGAGAAGCTGGCGGAGATGCTACAGGAGCCGGCGCCCAAGTACAGCAACAATGCCGACGCCGGCCCCAGAGACGACTCGCGCAAAGGCGTGACCACCGGCATGAAGGAGGAGTTCTCCGACGTCAGGCCCGCGCCGTACGCATCCTCATTAAAGGAGGGTGGCGGTAAGTTGGCGCAGCACTTCGCGGACGACGACGCGGGGACCTTTTTCCGGGCGCCGTCGCCGCAGCCGTCCGCCGGGTTCACGGCCTCGGGGCCGCCGGAGCACCAGCCGTTCCAGTTCCACTCCAGCTGCTGGCCGTCGTCCGCGGAGCAGTCCTGCGGCAGCTCGCAGTGGTGGGAGTTCGAGTCCTTGAGTGAGTGAAGGAGGAGGGATCGATAGAGTTGATCAGGATTCAGGAATCAAGGTCACAGTTTATCACACCAAGATCATAAGGTTCAGAACACGATCGAGCGTTCGATCGAAATTCGAATCCGTAGAGATGAGATGAGATTATCCGCCAGCCGAGAGGTGATGATGGTGTACATATCTCCGGTCGTAGTTGGAAAGCATGAAAAATTCTCTGCCTCTTCTTTTAGCTGTTGTTGCTACTAGCAGTATTACCAGATCATGCAATCCATGGACATGTAGAGAAAGCTCAAAAACCTATAGAGAGATGGTCACATGCGATCGAAAACGTTTGCTCTGTTCATCAGCTGCTTTCTCTCTCTGCCGCCTCTTTCTTTATTCCTCCTTCCTTATTCCCGCGAACATGAACGGCTACGACAGAACATGAAAGTACAGACTGCAGAAAGAAAGCCGCCCACGCGGATCGAGATTCTTAATCGACGGAGAAGGAGAGGTTCCGGGAATGGAATCGAACAGCAAGGCGAGGTACAGTACGTACGGGGAAGGGAAGAAGACGATCTCGGAAGAAGACAGGGTGGCGCAGGTCACACAGGTCAAGCAGAGTAATATGCGTGCAGCCATTTTTTTAAGCAGATGATAAGGCGCGGCGTTGTTTAGCTAAGTCAAGCCGAAACGGGTATATTTTTTTGGATGCGCGATCTGTACATTACCTGTTCAGTGGTCGTCATGATCGCTCACGCTCGCTCTGGTTAACGACGGAAAGCCTAGGTACCAATCTGCAAGTCTGCAACATAGTTAACCACAATAGTAGTTTGTTAGAAATCAACGGGACAATATTTTGAAAAACGGAAGGAATCATATATTAGCAAACTAAGGGTGCGTTTGGACGATCAAATGGTTTCAGATTCACGATTGAAACGGGAGAAACGCTGCCGAATGGTGATTTTCGTTAAACGATTCACAGACGAAACAATCGAATCGATTCGATATTCTAACGTACAGACTTGAAGCGGCTGCAGAGATGTTTCAACGGATTCGATTATTTGGTGACTATTTGCCCTCTCTCTAGTTAATCTTTGGGAATTTAAAAAAGTTCCATTAGGTTTTCAAAATTTCCAAAGTTGTTCTATTAGGTTTGTATCATCGAGCTCTTTGTGAAAGTATTCTCCGAATTATTTCTAAAGTTTCATAAGGTTGTTCTATTAGCTCTCAAATTTTTTTCATGGTTAATATTTAGGAACTCAAAAAAGTTCTCTCAAATTTTGTGTCGTCGAGCTCTTCTTGAAGGTGTCCTCTAAATTATTTCTAAAGTTTACTAAAATTGTTTTATTAGTTTACAAAGTTTTCTAAAATTTTAATATCAACACAAAAAATGTATATTGGTCATTTTAATTCTTCTCTTTACTTTACTCAATTTAAATCACTAAAGTTTACTAAATAGTTTTCTTCGGAACTCTACCAAATACACCCTAAGTCAACACATTATCCTGGCTCTAATTTCTACGAGCACTTATCCGAGAGGTACACGGGACAGGATTTCACTCCACGCTGACAGCGACCAACGCAAATATGGTAGTAAAACTAAAAACAGACCAACCTCACGCTAGCTACGACAACCCGCACTCTCAGACATCGTTTTCTCCATGGAAAAAACGGAACGCAGTTCCAGCGTCACCCAGCTGGATTACGCCCTCAATCTGGCTGCTCGGAGCGTAACATAAGACTAAATCAACTGCTGTTTTGCTTGGATGTATCTGCATGTGCAACCCGTTCAAATTTGGGCTGTTCTATTCGGCCAGGTCTCTTTCTTTGGCTGCCGCGCGGGCCCCACTGCGTATAGTGACATGACACTGAGCCTCACTGTGACTATTTGGAATCCTAGATACCAGTAGGTGAGTTATAATAGTGAATTTTGAGTGTGATTTTTTCTACAGATATTCCTATGTATGAACAAATGCTTTAAAATGATCATGTGCTTTAAAATTTTGTAATATAAAGCATGAAAATGCTTCAGCAGATATTTTAAAAGGGATTCGTGCTGTAAATTTTTGTAAAGATTTTGTAAATTTTATCCTATATGCTTTATATCCTGTCTGCAGCGGGGTTTAAAAAACCGTTTGAACTGCGGAAACCGCTCGAGAGCGGTTTAACGAAAACCGTAAAAACCGCGAAAACCGTTACAAAAATCGAACAAATTCAAAAATCAAATTTTTGAGAGAAAACCGAACTGTTTTTACGGTTTACCGAGCGATTTTTACGGTTTACCGAGCGGTTTTTACGGTTTATCGTTTTTGAATTTGAAATCAAACCAGTTCGAGCAGTTTTTCAACGGTTTTTTCGGGTAAACCGCTCGGTTTTGCGGTAAACTGCTCGGTTTCAGCGGTTTTCGAATTTTCAAATTTTTTCAAATTTTTTAAAAAAAATTAAATTTTTAAAACGAAAACCGATCAACCGTAAAAACCGAACCGCAGCGGTTTGTTCGAAAACCACGGTTTATGTGAACCATGGTCTGCAGCGGAGGGAACTCATTTTTTCTTCCTGCCGCCGGTTGGTCCTCCCGCGCTCGACGCTCTCCGCCACCCTCCATGCGTCTCTCAGTCGCCGTATCGCCTCATGGCCGCTGCCTCCTTGCCCCCGCCCCTCTCTCTTCGTCACCCCAGTCCAACGAGCCGACCCCTCTGCGGCGGTGCCTGAGCGCCACCCTACCATTTGACGGCCGTCGGAGCCGTGACCTCCCTGGGCTGCGCAAGGAGTAGCAAGTCGCCGTGGCCATTGACAGCAAACCTGTCGCCTGCGCCGTCGGCCTCTTCTCCCGAAGCAGCGTGCCGCCGTAGTCGTTGACGATGTTGAGGTCTGAATCGACGCCGTCGATGAAGAGGTGGATCTTCCCTGCGCCAGACAGTTGGTGGAGCAGGATCTCAATGTGGTGGGTGGGAGCCTTAGCGCGCCAACTGCGTCCAGATCCACGCTCGCCAAGCAGGTGCACGCTGGCCTGCCGCTTTAGGCACTTGATTTCGTCTAGCACTACGTTTGCGGGGTGCTGGCATCAGGGGAGCTCCAAGGCGTGAGGTGCTAGCATTAGGGAAGCTCCATTGTTGGACGTGAGGTGCTGGCATCAGGCGAGCTTCATTGCTGAGTGTGACATGAGATGGCCGTCGGGGACAGGTTCATGAGCGGGAAGCTTCAGTGAATCTGTGATGACCCAGCGACGAGGACGTCCCGAGCGCTGGACAGAGCATTCTGTGGCATCCTCATTGTGAGCTCGAGATGTTCGATTGAATGCCTCCAAGGGAAAGAAAATTATAAAGCATCGGTTTACGGCATCTGCTGTAGCACATCTCTTTAGATCTTTAAAAATGTGATTTATAGAATCTTTAAATTCAGTTTTACAGCATCAGTTTTAAAGCATCTGCTGTTGATGCTCTAGGCATCAAAAAATTCTGCAACTTTGGTGTGCGCGCATCCAGAATATCACAGGTGCTTGTCGCGTCATCGGGGAGGTGGTTAGCGTTGCTTCCATCCAACTCACCGGTATGGGTTCCACTCCAACGTGACACCTCACGACCCACGTATTCTAAGCGACGCGTTGCTGTCAAAGGCGAAGGCCCCATCGCACACACCACGAAATAGTTTAAATTCAGAAATTCGGTGTTAACGGCTTAATCTGGCTCCAAATGGTGCCACTTGAGCAGCCTGCTGATCGACGGAAACATTTCTGACGTAAGAAAATGCACGCGTGGCTAGTGGCTACCCTGTCACTTGCTCAGTGCGATGGCATACATACCGTGTTTAGAGAAATTAGTATTGATTGACAGGAGGATGGTCAATACGTCCCGTCACAGGCTCAAACACGCAATCAGTTTGACGCGCAATGGTTCCAGAGCACACAAGAAATGGGAAAACATGGCACACCTACTCAGAAAACTGTGTGCACCAATGTAGCTTGAAAACCATAAAACTCAGCAACTGTGGCATTATGTTGAAACATATCTTCAAATCGATGCAGTTACTCGCTAATTTAGACATGAAAATAAGGGTTGATCCAGCAAGGTACTGACCATTAATTAAAAGCTCCAGCACCTTCGCGTTTGGAACAATCAATGTCACGGGTAGAAGAATGATCCTAGAAAAAAAGAAGGAAAAATAATCCCAGCCATCCATTTTTCAATGCCGCAGATTATACGGTTGGTCACAAGTCATTCATAGTATCTTTGATAAATTGATATATTCCCAAAAGATGTCAAGATATACAAGGCTTACGACTGCAGCCAAATATAATAATGATTATAAAAAAAATGCTAACTGTCCTCCAAGCTTCATAAATAATTCCATAGCAGCCCTCGCTGCATCTTGCTATAAGTTTTTGTTTCCCAGATATGTAGTATATAGGATGTAGACTCGATCATGGCACGGACCTAGGGGCAGCAGCCAACTGGATTAGCATGTGAATGGACTACAAAGCACTTCATCGCAATTGCATTATATTACTTAGTACACTGAAAAATCATGTGGTAGTGCTTAACCTTAGATAAACCAAGGGCCACAAATAGCACAACATTGTACTGCTTCGCTTTTTCTTTAGGTAAATAAATCAGAAACAGGATAAGTTGAATGCTCCATCCGTTTTTAAATTAATGTCAGCAGAACAACAAATATAGTTAAAACTTGAACTAAAATTGTTGCCCAAATGACAACAATTTAAGAAGAGAGGGAGTATATTATACCACACGCCATGCTAATATGTACAAGTTCACTGATAAGTCATATGAAGGACTAGTATTTTCTAACTGTATCCTTCCCTGTTCCCTTAGTATTCTGCTTTCACTTTGGCATCTCCATTGGACAAATTGCTCTGTGACTGAGCCAGCCGCTTTGCCTCCTGTATAAAAAAAAAAGGAGAGATGACAAAGTTAATAAGTGACTCAAAAACTATTCTTAGCGCAAAAGCAATAATCAAAGTACATTTGCACAGTTATCATTATCAGTGTTGAAAACTCCAGCAAGAAAACTCCAAAAGACACCTAAGCATGAAGCAGTTTGCAAACCCACGATATTCCTCATATAGCAATACACACTGCCACTAATTTCTACGCTAAAATTGCTACAAGCAATGGAATTCATCAGTTCCTGCACTCTCATCAAAATAGCTATATGCTAGCTGGTAGGGTCCACGAATATTTGGAAATAATGGTAAAGCTCTATCTAGACAGGAGCTCTATGCTGTAGCTGGAACAAGGCAAAGGCAGTTCCTTGCAAACAAGATACTGAACATTGGATCGTGTTTGTTATTAAATAGCTCGCGAGTAAATTTTTTTTTTTTTGAATTCAGCAAATACTGGTAGTTATAAATTAAAGCTGTGAAGAGCCAAAATAACTATGCCACTGAAGTCTATATTCAATGATCTCTCAGTGCTGTCCTAAAGGGTGGCCACCTGGTCCTCCTAGGCAGCATCCAGGCGAGATAAAGCTTTGAACCTAGGTGACCTAAGCGGCTAACCAGCCCCAAATAGGCGCTTGGTACCATTATGCTTACAGCAAACTCAAGCTACGGATCGCTTTTTTTTTTTCTTGAAAAGCTATCAATCACTTTGACCGACCAGAAGAAGCCTAGAACTTAAAAGTATGGATTTACAAAATAAAGTGAAGTATTGGCTCGTTATAATGTAGCAGATAGAGGTCAATGTAGTTCCGCTTACAGCAGCAGCAGTGGCACGTATCTCCCTATATGCTTCTAAATCCTCAGGGAAAGCTTGTTCAAGCTCCTCAAGTAGATGCTTCCTCAGACTCTGAAACAAACCAATTTACAACGAAGTATTCATCTATAAGATTAAGATAAGACACAAGACAGTAAGAAAAGCTAAAGCCATGATTATCAAAAAAATATTGGATATTGTCATATTGAATGTATTCGTATTAATTAAATAGTCCCAAAATTTTCAACAAAAAGTACTAGCATTTAATCAACCCCAAGTCCAGAAAAATAATATTATCAGATGGTGCTCATGAAACAGTACCCATTTAATCACTGACCTGCTTGCTCAATGACCAGGTGAATTTCATAACTATTTGTAACACTAGAAACATAATGCTAAACTAAATCAGGACATTGCAGCCAGTTATCCCATACAATGATGCTATATTAATAGCTGAATTTTCAATTTATGGCTACTCCCAATGGAGTTTCATTTTCATTAATTGCGTGCCATGTCACAATTTTAGATGATGTGGCAAGAAATTGAGAGAGATGGAGGGAATGAAACCATGAGTACACTTTACCCAGCACAGCTTGTGTTTTGCATGTATGGGGTGCTTTATTCATCATATAAATGTCTTGGTGCTTATGTGGCAGCCTTGGAAACAACAAAAAATGAAATTCACCATTGAGAAGCTTAATTGTCCCAAGTAGAAAGTCATAATTCTAAAACCTTAAATTATAAATACAATCCATGCAGTAAAAAGCTATCTAAAATAGCGACACTACAGAAAGCAGAACATGAATGTCTCAACTAAATTTAGCTTGATTATACTTTAAAAAAAGTCAATGAGAGCAACGGAAGGCCTACAGTAGGTTCTTATAAGCTGACTGACTGTAAAGTATAAATTTCAGCAGGGCCGAATATAAGTTTGTAGTCACATAATAGAATGGAGAAACCTCCAAGCTCCATTGCTGCTCCTATTTCAAGATAGGCATTAAAATTTGTATTCCCTTCAACGTACTCCTACCAAACATTTAATACACCAGAAACACTTAAGAACATAAACTTGATTCCACAACAACAAAAGCCACCTAGCAAGTCGTTATATAAGTTCCACACCAAATATATTCATGGGTATAGAGTAAAACAATCCTTAGGTTGGAAAACAAAGGAACAGAGTCACTATTCATACAGAAAGTCAAGAGAGAAAATGGAATGTGAGGCTCAATAGCTAATCCTACGCAAATTTCATTCACATATCAGGGCTCTAGAACCATTTGTACAGATCAAATGCCATAGCGTATCTAGAATAGTAATTATATCAAGCAGATAAAATGCTTTAATGTTAGGTTAGTATTAACCAATCTGGTAACCATTGAGGCACCTCTAATGTTCCCATACCTTGAAAGCGTCAGTCTTGCCCTTAATGATCTGGTTCTTGGCAATGCAGCTGTTGAGCACGTCCCCGGTGAACTCGTCTGGGTTCTTTCCGTCATCTATAAAACTGCCAGAGCAACAACGGGTCAAAATTACACTACTCGAGCAAAATTGGGGAGGGAGGTGACTGAAATATTAAATGAAACCAAGGCACTCACTTGACGACCTCCATGGGTACCTGGATGTTGCATCCTTCGGAGAGCTTTTGCATCGTGTCAAGCTCCGTCACGAGTCCGTTCCTGAGCAACCCACCAGCACCGCAGCACGAGACATCAACGCCAACTCTACGCCACGTGACGAGAAGAAGCAAAGGGGAGTTTTGTGCACACTCACATGCGTTGGAGCAGGGTGAGTTGGGAGGCGGAGTTGAAGGATGAGACGGTGAGGTTGAGCTGGTGGAGCAGGCCCAGCGTCCTCTGGATCGAGCTGGTCACCTGGGCCAGGTTCTGCTTCGACGCGTCCTCGGGCCGCTCCCCGCCCGCCCCCGACGCTTGGACGCCGTTCCCCGCCGCAGCGGCGGCCGCGGCCATCGCGGACGGCTTCGGGGCGGCGTTGTCCATGGGCGTCGAAGGATGGGAGTGGAGCGTCGGAGACGAAGGAAGTCGCCGTCGGAAGAAGGCCTCGAAGGAGCCACCTGGGCCAGATCATCACGCGCGTGTCCGGAGATATTGGGTGTAGGGCCCGGCCTACGCTTAAACAAAAACGGGCCGCAGCATGCCCTTGCAGAGTTTGTATTGGGTGGCCTCTGCAGCCCACCAGCCGAACCGGGCCCTCTGAGGCCAGTGAAAACGAAAGTTTGAGGCAAAATACTAGTACAGTTTAAAATAATTTGATTTTAAAAAACAGAAAGATTGTTAATCCCAACGTCATAATGGCATAATAGATCCATTAATATAAATATATTGTTATTTCCTCGTACTGGGGTACCAATTATCCAAAGACTTAATCACATGGTTCATGTCTCCACAGGCTGATTGAAGCCTAAGATGAGAGCCAACTATGAGACAATGTGGCAAATAGAATTAGCATAGTGATACTAGGAAAGGAAAAAAAACTAATAGTTTCATTGTGATTACATAAACCACATTTAAGTGAAGCATCCTTTTTTGTTTTTTGCGGAAGTTTAAGCTCTGGCACAACCATTTTATACAGGAGATGTTGAGCTCAACGGCCCAAGTTGTTGAGCGTTCCTGCATCAGACGCCGACCCCCAAGCCGAAACAGTGCGGTCCACCCGGCACCTCCTCTCCTTGAGCTGGACCGCCGTGGCAAGGGCAGCCTGAGAACGACAAGGCGTCGATGTCTCTAGCCGATCGACGTAGCCGTCACCCGGTGACGCCGTAGGATTCGCGAGATTTTTACCCCGTGGACCTAGCACAACAGATGCGAGTGCACAACAGACGTGGCATCACCCGCCTCTGGCCAGGAGGGCAGCGGCGATCGGCGTCAAGGTGCTGCCGGCCGGCCCCGAGGTGCGCGACATTGGACGATTTCTACCGGCCACGTCGCCGTTCACCGCCGCGCCCCTGGATATCGAAGAATCTGCATGTCGACTCGCTCTCCTTCGGGATCGATTTACTCCGCCGATCGGTTTACGGGGGCCGCGCGCGTCGCCGTCCGCCGCGCCACTTGAGCACGCGCGCGCTTGCGCGCCCGAGGGCGTGTCGGCTTTGGCTCGTCCCGCTCGATCCGCTGCTTTGGAGCTCCCTGCTCTCGCGGCCGGGGCCCCCTCGCCGCCGTGCGGACGAGAGAACGCGCGCGCTGCACGGGCCATCAATCGATCGGGACGCGAGAGAGTGAGAGATCGGAGCGCTTGCCGGCCAGCGAAAGTGAAGCGACACACGGACACACAGGTGATGGGGAGGGTCAGCACCGGCCCGGACGCGACAGCCGGCGCACCGGCGACTGTCTAGCGTGTCGTCAGCGCTCGTTGATGCTGGACCATTCGCGCAGCAAGCTGTCTCCCCACAACAGGTGACGCCCGACTGACTCGGTTCCTCGTCCTATTTCTGTTTGTCCCGTTTCTCTCTTTCCTATCTCCTACGTATAGGGATGCATATTAGATACTCAATGGGTAATTTTGGGTCATATTTGTGTGATTAATTTGTGAAGGTGGAATGAATTCCTAGTTCATTTAGGAAAGTTTTTGGGTTATGGGCTGACCCAAGAAATGCAAAACCTGCATCTCCACCTACGCACCATGTTCTTGATATATATTTATTTTTGTTTCAATCAATATACAAAATTATATTTTCTGTGGAACAACATTATTATAGTTTGGCACGGATCCACCAAACTCCGGTGCCTTTATTCACCTAATTAAAATGTAAATTAGAGAAGGTGAAGCTATTATGTTTGGCGTCACCGGTTCCAACTTCTGTCGCACTGTTTGAGCAAGGAGTTGGAGGTGGAGAAAACGTGCCAATGCTCATTTCATTTTCTTTTTATGATTTCGTATTCGGCTACTTCATTATCTTGGTTGGGGCAGAAACTTTTTTTTTTTTTTTGCAGATTTCACCTCTAGTCTGTTTCAATTTCCTTATGATTAATTTAAAAGCTTTGCTGCTGTTGTTGATGCGGCTACTTCATTCTCTTAGTTGATCCTCTCTTATTTTAGTATGTTAGCTTATATAAATATAAATAGCTATCAAAATCCATGTCGACAAAGATACGAATCTGAATAGTAGATGCAATCTGTTATCTAAATTCAACCAGTAATGGTGACACCCTCTTATCAGCTGAGCTATGCTCAATCATACTCCTAGATGACGGAAGCATTGATGACCTTGACCCAGAGATCTTGTTGCTGACACAGATTATATATATGATCACTCGCAACTCATTACTGAAAATAATACTCCATAACTTATGTGATCACTCGTAAGCTATGAAGTAGATGCTAATCCATTTGTTTATAGGAGAATAGTAAAGAAGTTTTGCAAAGCAATCACTAAGGTTAGGATCACTCTGTGCTCCAAGAAGCATACAAGAATGGAAAGAGCATCTCGGCAGCAGAATCTTGAGTTGGCAACTCCCCCATATACTCTTTCCGAATTACGGAGTAGATCTGTTCCAATCCATATCCACAAGTCCTGGAAGTATTCTTCCAGCATCTACCATCATGGCCGTCGCATACATCAAATTGATAAGTTTATTTAAGGAAGCGATAATGGTCACCAAATTGACTCAAGGCGAGTCGTTTTCAAATCAGTTTAAGATTTAAGAAATTTTGGAATTTATAGGTTAATCATGTAAACAAAATACCATAAAGAACAATGCATGCAGCATTTGGCGTCATCATGAAACAGGAGCTGATGTAAATGCATGCTGTCACCAACTAACTCCATGGATGCTTATTTTATGTGACCCCATATAAGTGGATTTTGTTAAAGAATAAAATATGATCAAAATAACCTCCACTTCATTTGTTCCCAACTTCATGCATTATAAATATGTACCACTTTATGCATTATAAATATGTACCACATGATCATTAAAGATAACACTTGATTCATTTTTTTGAGTCTCTCGACTCTTTTATGAATCACTATTCTATATTTTTATTAAATCCCCATGAAATGGTAATACTACGAACAATAACGTTCCCTTCACTACAAGACTGGTAACTTAATTCCCTTACTGTTTATTTGCAACAGGCCAACAGTTCATAGTATATTTGGCTAAGTGATGCAACTGTGGCGATGACTTGGAATAGTGTTGTTGGTATAACAGAAAACGGTAGGAACTGCACAATTTTATGCTACAAAAATTGTCGGCCACTCAGTAATTCTGAGTAATAACAAAAAATGTTAGCCATTTAAGAAAAAACTGTATGGAAAACATAAGAATATCTCTTGTAGTGCTTGAAATATAAATTTTCACAAGAACAATATAAAATTTTCACAAAATATTGCAGTACAAGGTTCCAATTCACGGAAAGAGTGGTTGCAAGAACAGATTGAAACGTAGTACTAGTGCTAGTCTCTACAAGTAATTGAAAAATAGTGAGCAGCATCAGCAGCGACGGCGACACAGTTTTTTAATTGGGAGTGACAAAGAAGGGTGCACTGCTTGATCCTGACATGTCAATAAAGATTGAAATCATCGAAGCAATTTCTACATTACACTCCAAACCGTCGAGCTAACGACCTCTCTGGTCGGATCTTTTTCGGCGTTTCTTCCGGTCTCCAGCGACAGGGGAGCCAGGATGTAACACTCCGTGTTTTTATTAAAGAAGCAAGTTGGTTTCACTTCGAAAATTATGGAATCCGAGCTCAATTAATTTTGAAATTTTCAAACAAGTTCGAATTTCAAATTTCAAATTTAAATTTCAAATCTTCAAGTTCCAAAAAAATTCAAATAATGTTGTGAAATAAAATTTCATTTGAAGGGTATTGAAAAGATTTGAACTTAAGAAGTTTTTGTAAATTTTTTTTAAAAGTTTAAAAGGCCTAAATAATTGTTTCTTTCGAAATAGTTAATTGTTTTCCCCGAATTGTTAAAATAAAATTTATTTCGAATTTGAAATTTACCCCAAAATAAAAGTTGTCCCTTTTTTTTTGGAGAAACATAGAAACACTTCCATTAATCAATGAAGTTACAATCATGTTGCAAACTAGGCAACAGGAAAACAGGAGGATTCTGCCATATGAAAACTGCTCTATGACGTGCAGCTTCCTGGGCACTCAAATGTGCTACCCAATTAGCCTCACGATTCACATAGACTAAAGAAAAAGATGAAAAAGCAGCTGCTAAGTATTCGACGTCAGCTAAAATGGTGGCAACTTCAGACCTAGAGAAATTCTTCCTGTTCCATAAGTCCACTAACACCTGGGAATCAGATTCACAAGTTACCTTCCTCACAACATTTTGTGTTGCTAATTGCAAACCAGCTCTTAGAGCTTCTGCCTCCGCAATCAAAGCTGGTTGCATATTTGGAACCCAAGTAGCCATCCCCTGTATGAACTGTCCAGAAGAGTCACGGATGATGGCTGCAATTGCTCCTGTATGATCATAGAATGCCGCATCAGTATTAACTTTGATTATTCCCTCATATGGGGGCTGCCATTTCCTTAATCTCTGTTGATGGACAGGAGTTTTGATTTCCTTTCCAACATGTAGGAGATGAGCGGTTGTATTGTATCCAGAGCCCAGTCCACTGCCTTCCTAATGGGAATGACCTCATTCCCGTGCCGACGATCATTCCTAGAGCTCCACAATGACCACATACCACAGATGATAATCGATGCTTTCTCCTTGCTGCAGATTGTTGTGTCCAGTAGGTCGCGGGCCCAGGAACATGGGTGTAGACATGGCAACTTCACATCAGCCATCAGTTTCATTTCTCTCCAGAATAGCTTAGCCGGAGTGCATTGTAACAAGATGTGATATGTTGTTTCCTCCTTTGCTCTACATACTTCACATTGACTCTGTTTTCCACATGTCGGTTAAACAGGTTTGCTTTGCATGAGATAAAGTCATAGACTACTCGCCACCAGAAAACTCTCATCTTCGGTGGGACAGACATCTTCCAGACACAACCATAAGGGATCGTTGTGTGCTATAGAAGTAGAGGAGCAAGCATCTTTATTGCCCCGGTATCGAGCTTCTGTTGTCGCTAACAATCTGCATGCTGACCTGACAGAGTAAACACCATGCTTCTCCGCTGCCCAAGCGCAAAAATCCTCAGAATTACTTCCCAGAGGAATCTGTAACACTGCGTCCACATCAGAGGGTATAAGATTGGATAGAAGGGCTGTAAAATTCCAAGAATTGTCATCTGAATTTATGAGCTCGTCCACTGTTGTTGCTGTGGCAGTGTGCAGCTTACGTATTGGCTTATTACCAATACCATTGGGTATCCATCTGTCATTCCAAATATTAGTTGTTCTTCCATTTCCTATTCTTTTCAGCAGACCTAGCTTTAAAGCTTGTTTACCTGCCATAATTGCACGCCATGTGCTGGAACAATGTTTTTTCCTCCGTGATGTTATGAAATCTCCTGTGGGATAATATCTCCCCTTCAGAACTCTAGCACAATGAGAATCTGGTTTAGACATAAGTCTCCAACCCTGTTTTCCATGTATAGCAATATTGAACTGTCTGATATCTCTGAAACCAATTCCTTCACTACACTTAGGTAGAGTGAGATCACTCCATTTTTTCCAGTGCATACCTCTCTTGTCCACAGAGCTGCTCCACCAATAGTTGGATATAGCACTTGTGATTTTCTTGCATGTTTCCGGGGCTAGCAGAAAACAACTCAGAATAGGTGGGAATAGATTGAGCAACAGCTTTAATAAGGATTTCACGAGCAGCACAACTTAGATATTTTTCACTCCATCCTCCCATTAAACCTTTAATCTTATCTATGATTGGGGCAAAGGCATCTTTAGAACTCCTCCCTATTGCAGTTGGTAAGCCGAGATATTTCTCACCCAGGGCCTCATTATCAATCCTTGTTGTGTTCTTCATTTCTAGCTTCATAGAATCAGAACAGTTTGCACTAAAGTTGTAAGTTGTCCTGACCCTCTCTGATATGCTTGCAAAATATCCATCACACGTTGCCCACCATTCCTACTCGCTTCAGTGAAGATGATACAGTCATCTGCAAACAAAAGATGGGACACCCAGGGTGAATGTATACTAACCCGAATCCCTTGTCGAAGGTGTCTTGGCCCATAGTTCTTCAACATATTCGATAAACCTTCTGCACAGATTAGGAATAGATAGGGAGAAATTGGGTCTCCTTGTCTAATACCTCGTGATGGTATAAAAGGTTTCGAGATCTGTCCATTTACTTTAACTGACAGGTTGACTGATTCCACACATCTCATAACCAAATCAATCCATCTCTGATTAAAACCTACTCGAAGATAGCACCACTCAACTCTGTCATATGCTTTAGCCATATCAAGTTTGATTGCACAAGCACCAGATTTTCCTTTTTTCCTTTTCAGGTAGTGGATACTCTCATAAGCTACTAACACATTGTCAGTTATCAATCTTCCAGCCACAAAAGCACTTTGCTCTTCAGAGATTATGTCATTTAGAATTAACCTGAGTCTATTTGCAAGGACCTTGGAACATATCTTATACAAAACATTGCAGAGAGCTATCGGCCTGAAATGATTCATTTGCTGTGGATTCTGAATTTTTGGTATTAATACTAATACCGTACTATTGACTACCGATGACATATGTCCTCCTTGCAGAAAATTTAGAACCGCTGTGCATACATCTTCACGGAGGAAAATCCCAGTGTTTTTGATAGAAACCTGCGGTAAAACCATCGGGGCCCAGTGCCTTGTTAGCTCCAATCATAAACAGAGCTTTCTCAATCTCATCCTCTGTAAAATCAGCACAAAGGATAGAGTTCATCTCCGGTGTCACTGAATGATTAACATACTGAGTGACCAAAGAAGGATCAGTGTTATCTTGGGCTGTGAATAACTCTGCATAGAAATTGGAAGCCAAAGATTGCAGTTGAGGCTGTTCTGTATAAACTACTCCAGTATTGTCCTTCAGAGCTACAATCCTATTCCTCCTTGATCGTTCCCGAGCTTTAGAGTGAAAAAAGACCGTATTTCGATCACCTTCATTGAGCCACTGAACTCTTGAACGCTGCCTTTCCATAATTTCTTCACGAGCTAATAATTCTGCCAACCTTTTCCTTATATTACTCTCCTCTCTTGTGGGCCCAGATCGTAAAGACCTTCTTATATCTTCAATCGTTGACGTAATTTCTTAAGTTCCTTGCGAACAGATCCAAAATGGTTCCGTTCCCAAGCTTTCATGGTTCCTTGCTTAGCAGCAAGACTAGTATGCAACGATTGCAGATCAGGAGCACCTTTAATCCAGCCTTCCTTAACCATTGCTTCATAAGAATGATGACGACGCCACATATTTTCATAACGGAATGCACAAGCTCTCCCAGAAAAAGAGATGGACAAAGCTCTCTGGATCAAAATAGCACAATGATCCGATTCTACCATTTGCAAGTGTACAACCTTTGTCATACCAAATGCACTACAAAAAGCATCATCCGCTAGAGCTCTGTCAAGCCTGACCTTAATATTTGCTACCCCTGCTTGCCTGCTATCCCACGTGAAAGGAAGACCCACAAAACAAAGATCTACTAATCCACAATATTGAACAGCCTCCCGGAAACCATCCATTTTCCAACCCTCTCTAAGGTGACCTCCATACTGTTCTGAATCATAAAGAACTTCATTGAAGTCACCTGCACAAATCCACGGGAGAGTGGATGCCTGTCGTAGAAATTTGAGAAGTTTCCACGACTCTTTTCTTAATTCTCTGCGCGGCTCACCATAGAAGCCAGTGAACCTCCATGTTCCATTTCTGTTTCCATCTTCAGTGATCCATACGTCAATGTGTGACTTAGAGAAAGATTTCAACTGAACCTCCAGCATATTCCTCCAATAAATAACTAGACCACCACTAAGCCCAGAACAACTTACACCAAATGCTTTCCGGAAACCCAATCTGTGACATAGATTTTGCGCACGTTCTGCACTCAGCTTTGTCTCAGAGGGAAAAAGCACTTGTGGGTGATGTAAATCCACAAGATTGTGGATCTCGCGAACTGTCTCGGGCCCCCCACAACCCCGACAGTTCAGACACATGAGACTCATTGTGCCTGGCGGAGGCTGTCACCCGCAGCCACCGCCAATCCTGCATTAATCATTTTCTGTTTTTCTGCATTTCTGCAGTTGAATCCTGGCTAGAAAATTGTGCCAGTTGATGAATCCGCTCCTGAACAATGCCCGAAGCCATGGGAATTGGAGCTTTCTGCGCTGGCAATATAGTGAGAGCGTTAGATCCTTCTTTTACATTGGATTTCCTTTTACGTAGCCCTTTGTATTCTTCTGCTTCCTTCTGAACATTCCTTGTCTGATGAAGCTGATGTGAATGTACATCTGTTTCCTTTTCCATCGGGGTCAGGTTAGACTTACGCATAGTTGGTTCAGAGTGTTTCTGGTTAGAAGATGATTTATCATTTCTCAAAGAATGACCATAAGCTTCAGCAGCAGCATAGCTGAAGTTATGAGTTTTCTTCCTTCTATCTTCCGGGGCTCGCAGCCTGATATCATATGGAAGTTTCCCTAGAGCATTTCTTGGAACCGGGTTAGGGCACTCTATCTCCGTGTGTCCCAGCACACCACAAGCAAAGCAGTAGAATGGAAGTTTTTCATATTGCATTTCGAACCATTCCGGAGGCGCATTCCAATCTGTTTTCAGCATAACTCCTCGCTTCAGAGGCTTATCTATTTCCCCTGCAATACGAGCCCTAAGAAAAGGTCCACTGGCTTTAACCTCCACATCTGTCTCCAGCTTTACAACCTCTCCAATCAGACTGGCAACCCTTCTTCCTCTCTTTGAGTTCATCCAACCGAAAGGCGAATTGAGAATGCGAACCCACATCTCCATTTTAGCAAAACTCACATCAGAAGGTTTCAGGGTTTCAACATATTCCTGCAAGATTATCTGAACGCTCTCCCAAACTCAGCAATGAACAAATTATCTGAACGCTCTCCCACTGATCTCAGTTTCAAACCATAAGGGTTACCCCAAGCAGGTCTCATAGCATTGGTGATCGTGGAAATGTGGAGGATTGATGGGGAGAGCACCTTACCAATAACCGCAAATTCTAGATGAACTGAGGTTTCCTCCACATCATCATCGCTAAATTCTGCAATCTCCTCTTCCTCCTTAGTCAGATTCATGCGTTTGAGCAAGTCTGCAACTCCAACTCCTTCATCCATTGGAGACTTTGAATCAGATCCACCGCCCTCCTTGGTCACCATGTCTGCAACCCAGGCGAGGAAAAAACAAGGTGCCACCGATCGAAAGTGGTCGATCGTGCACAGGGTTGAAACTCGAACACGAGAAACGAAACAAACCTAGCAGCACACTACAGATTGTTGTACGTCAGCGCCGAACAGGCTAACGGGCAGTTTGCAAGTGGTCGACGGTGATGGGAATATCACCGCCGATGGCTTGGACAACGAGGACAGATGTATCCTCGCCGGCCGGAGCAGTCTGATCTCGTCGGAGTTAAGCCAGATCGAACACGGTTACGGGAACGAGACCGTGATCGCCTGCGGAGTCGCCAAGCAAAAAATAAAAGTTCTCCCTTTTGAAAAGTTTTACCACTCAGTAAAGTTTCAAAATTTATAGAGCTCGAAAAGTATAGATTTTGAAAGAAAAACAGCAAGTCGTGCAGAAAATCGAGAAAAATCAAGGAAAAAGAGAAAATCCTATGGCATTGTGCGGCCTCCTCTACCTCCGGTTGCCAGCGCAGCTGGACAGCTGCCGCGCGCGCCGCAACGTCCGAGCGCATGCAAGCCACGAAGCCGGCAGCGTGTCCCTCCCGAGTTATGGCGCGAAGTAGTACGCCCCCGCCCCTGCCGAGCCCTCTCTTCCTCTCTCACTCGTTCAGCCGGTGCCATCTCTCTCTCCCGGAGCACCACCGTGAACCACCCCGGCCAAGCTGTCTCCGGCCCCCAATCCGCGACGAGGAGCTGCGTCAACGCGCCCTCCAGCTCTCCCCCACCTCAGCCCGCCACCTCTCCTGCGAAACAAGCCGGATTCGAACTTTTCCCCATGTTTTAGAAGCTCGACGCCGCCGGCCGTTTTTCCCCAAAATCCGGTGAGCTCTGGCAGCATCCCGTCGATTCTTCTCATTTGTAGCCTCCTCATTAACTCCCACACCTCCAAGGTCCAAGATTGGAGCAAACCGCGGCACATTTTAGCGGGATTTCGAGCTTCTTCAAGCATTGTTTGTCGGAACCCGAACGGGTCACCGTGGACGCCCTTCTTTGGCACTCCTCATCGACGAAGACCTCGACCGGGATTTTAATTATTTGCGTAATAATTTGTTAATTGATCAGAAAGGTTTGCAAATTTGTAAAATCCGTAGAAAATTCATCCTAACTCGGAAAATTGTGAAATAAATTTTCTTAGGATCCCCTCAACTAGAACTATATTCTGAAGCTAACAATTTTCATTTTATGAGCAAAATTAATTTAATTATTTCAGATCATTAAAATAATTCATTAATGCATTATCATTATTCCTTGGCATGATAAAATCTTGAAAAAATCACATTTCTATTTCTTAAAGTACACTCTATGTTTCTGCAAAGTTTCATATTTATTTTCCTCAAAAATAATTTTATAAATGTTTTATTTGTTAAACACTATTTAATTCATTATAAATCCATTTGATTTTAATAAATCCTAGAAAATTTACTCTTCTGTTTATTTAGTTAAATTTTATGCTTGGAAAGATTTTTTTTATTTAATTTCATCATAAATAATTTTTAAATGATTTATTGAGTTCAAATGGAATTTAAATCCCTATAATTTTAATTGATTGTAACAAATCCCGAAAATTTCTCAAAAAATTCAACTGTAGCCTTTCTAATTTTATGAAAAACTCAAATTATATTTTATATTTTTGAAAACCATTTTAAAGAAGTTTTATAACTAAAATTGTGTTCTTTTGAAAATAAAAGGCTATCATCACATATGATGTCATTTGAAGATTAAAAACTATCGTAACTCAATTTCTTGCATGTCAAATCATATAGGACCCGACCCCCCGAAGGAGAGCTAGGAGTGTTCCTTTGGTAAAGGAAGCTAGCTGTGAGCAAAGCTAGGCAAGCCCCGCTGCATTATCCTATTTCAAATTATTTTACTTTTATCACTTTAGATTTGTGGTATGAAATGTGCAGTAGGTGATAGGAGTTGATTGGAAAACAATAGTTATATTTATAGAATCCTACCTTGGGTTAGTATTTTTAGTATAGGTAACTCGATGTAGAGCTAAGGTAAGAGTGCTCTTTTGACAGCAGAAGTCGAGTGGATAAGTTTTCACTCGCGAGCTATAGGTTGGTAAATGGAGGTTTATTGGTTATATGGAATAAAATGGAGACCGGGCACAGAAGTAGATTGTAACACAGCATGTGTCCATTGCGGATGCATGGCCAATGTGTTGTAGCCCTGTCTGTGTCAATTAAAGACCATTCTTTGTTGGCCATATTGAGCAAGTTTGAATAGGTCTGATTACATACTGGATCTATAGACCCCAGAAAACTGATATAGCCCAATGTGCGTAGTGACTGGACGTAACCAAACCTCTCTTCTGAAGATGATAAAAAGGAGCGCTTTGAGGCTAACCATAGATAGACCCGGTGTGGTTATCGCATGGAGGACTAGTGTTCGGGAGAGGTGAGCATCGGACCCGGCGCTATGTATCATTGGCGTGAAAAGTTGCCATGTACGGCTTTCAGAAAGCGCGTACATGTCGTGTAATTAAGTTTCTCCAGCTGGATGTAAATCGATTATAATCGTTTCCTCTCACAGTAACGAGTGACACTTGTTTCAGTGCGCCACATCGTAGTAAGAAGTGGATTAAAGAAAGAATGATGATGTTAATATGATTTTCATGGTACATTTATCATAAATTGTTTGGCAACCTGTTTGATGTAGATTATAGTGCAAATTAAATTTATATTTTTAGCGCAACTTAATTCGTTGCTAAAAATTGAAAGTAAAGATTTACTATTAGCGCTGCTTTTTGCCATCTAGCCATCCCTGTGAGTCAACCTTATCATATTCTTTGTAGTCGGCTGTAGTTGGCCATATTGACGGGTAAGACTTGCTGAGCATTTAAATGCTCAAGGCTTGGCTCTTTGTTGTTTTTATTGCAGGTGTGTTTCTCTCTCCCTCTACAATTCCAATGGAAGTCCTGCTCGCTGTATTGTATTGTTGGTTTGTGCTGCTAAAAGGTGCATCGTATGGGCTCGATGCATTCTTGCTTAGACTTTTGGATTCTCTGGTAGTTTATTTCAGGTTGTCGCTTTTAAAATCTTTGTTTTATAAATTTAATCAACGGTTCTTAATATATTTTATCGTGTTTGAGTTATAGTGTTGGTCCTCACTTCGCCGAGTGACACCCGATAAGATCCTGAAGGTCAATAGATCGTCTCTTTTTGAGGGGCGGTCTATCACACAGGACGGACTAGAAAGACACAGGGAGACTACACAGGACGGACCAGAAAGACACAGGGAGACTCCGCAAAGACCCAAGAAGACACACCGTTGATTTCCGCCTTAGGGCCTGTTCGGTTAATTCTTCTCAAGACCACGATTGACAGGGATTAGCATGGAATAAGGAGGGTTCAATCTCTCACAAGCTAGGTCAGGATTTAATCCTCTCCATTCCTCCTGCATTCCTCCTCAATCCATGCTAGCCGAACAAGGCCTTAAGTTGCTGCCTAAAAGACCATACTTATTGTGGGAAAAAACTGTTATAAATGTTCTTTTTTTTTTCCTGAATTCGTTTGTGTGGCTGCAACAGTGCAACAACATGGACCATTGTTCAGTTGTATCATCCTGTTGCGAGGAAAATCATGATTAGGGATGCTCATGCCGATGAGTGAAGTGAACTACACCAAAGCTTGCACACTTGAAATGCAACTTAATTGTCATGTCAGCAATAGAAAACAGTCTGCCGAGCCGAGTACTAGTAGATATCTGAACTGCTAAAACCCAAAAGCCAGGTCGCCATCAAGTTGCCGAACCATGAACAGTTTTGATGTCTCGCGCGCCTTACCTCACTGATCCATCACCATTACGCGATCGAAAACTCTAAACAGAACCGGGATGAGGCACACACAGACCTTCACTGGGAGCACAACACATGACGGCCGCCACGACTAGGAGATTTTCCAAAACTGCTGGATGGATTATTATATATAAAATGTAAAAAAAAACTTCATTTCTCAAGATCATGCAGATGGAACACTACCATAGAAAGGGTCAACAGAGACGGGTGTTTTTCCATATTAGAGACGGGTGTGACCTCCGTCTATAAATTTACGTCACTGATATGGGGTCATCAGAGATGGGTAAACAGCCGTCGCTAATAGACCATATCTGAGACGGACACAGATACCCGCCTAAGATAAACAACCGTCTCTGATGATAGTCATCAGAGACTCGGTTCATAAAAGCCGTCTCTGAGTGTGATATTAGAGACACGGTTTTTGAAAGCCATCTCTGATGACTTGTTCATCCGAGACGTGGTTCGCAAGAGCCATCTCTGATACTCATATCATTAGAGGCGTGGTTGGCCAAAGCCGTCTCTAATGTTGTAGTTATTAGAGACGGCTTTTCTTACAGCCTTTTCTGATTATATTGTAGACACGTTTTGGAATAGCTGTCTCTGATGACATTAGAGACGCGGGTTCAATAACCCGTCTCTGATGAGTTTTAGACGTACATTAGTATATCCGTCTCTAATGTTTCTATTAGTGACTTTTTAACGGACATTTCTGATGGTTAGTGACATGTCTCTGATGTTTCCAGTATTTGCATTCCATATCACAATAATAATATAGATGGTGCACATATTTGAAATCATAAGTCACACATTCATCTCATAACCAATAGTACTAAACATCATAACTTGCATATTTCAGATCACACAAGTTTCACAATTTGTATAAAATAGAAGTTTACAAATTACAAAGGAGAGACAAGAGTATATCTACTTTAACTTAGGACAATGGAACTCCCCCTTGCTGTAGATAACTTCGGAGATGAAAAAAGTTGCCAACATTTGCTGAGTAACTAGATGGGCTTTTTATACTCTTGAAGAACTGACATAGTTCTCTTTTTTGTTTCTTGGATAGTGTAATGGAAGCTCTGGGTAGATCTTCATTGGTACCCTTGGAACAAAGCTCCGGTCTCAAACCCATGTCCTCTAAATCTGCACGCGCGTTTTTATGATCTTTTCTTTTTTCCTTTCATATTCAATAGGGTACCTAGGAGACTATCGCATACATTCTTTTCAACATGCATGACATCAATGAAATGTCGAACATCTAAATCCTCCCAATAAGGTAGCTCCCAGAATATCGACTTTTCCTTCACATTTCTTTTCCATCATTGTTAGACACGCGCTTCCTTTTCCCAAGGGTTGAATCAATTTTCTTAACTTGCTCATGAACATCTTCTCCACTAAAATGTCGTGGAGCTGACCCTGTCTCTTTTGTTCCATTGAATTGAGCCCTCATAGTCCGGTATGCATGAGACTTTGGAAGAAAACGACGATGCCTCATATATACTGTTTTCTTTGAATTTTTTAACCACATACTTTCAGTGTCATACAATCATTGAGGACAACCCTTTCCTTCTTTACTCTGTCCGAATACAGCATATAAAGCAGGAAGATCTTGTATTGTGCATAACAACATTCTATGTAACATGAAATACTCTCGCTTGTATTGATCCCATACCTCAACACCATCGGACCATAACCGTTTAAGATCATCCACCAAAGGTCTAAGATACACATCAATGTTGATGCCAGGTTGCTTAGGACCAGAAATCAGCACTGTCAACATAATATACTTTCTTTTGTTGCAAAGCCAAGGTGGTAGATTCTAGATGCACAACACGACAGGCCATGTGCTATGGGCAGTGCTCATGTCACCAAATGGATTCATTCCATCCGTGCTCAAAGCGAACCTCAGATTCCTCACTTCTTTGGCAAAATTTTTGTATTTGCAATCAATGTTCCGCCACTGAGCTGCTTCTGTAGGATGTGAAAGATTTCCATCATTCTTACGACCTTTCTTGTGCCAATGGAGGAGTTGAGCCTCTTTACTGTTTGCAAATAAGCGCTTGAGACGGGGGATGATAGGAAAATACCACACCACCTTTCTAGGATGCCCTTTCATTTTACTAAATACCTCATATTCACCTCCATCTTTTCTAGGCTTGTACCGTGATGTTTCACAAAAAGGACAATGGGTCAACTTTGCATAGTCACCATGATAGATCATACAATCTTCTTTACATGCGTGTATCTTTTGCACTTCCAAACCTTGTCTTCTTGACATCGTAGGTGTTTGTGGGCAATTCACTCTCTTCTAGAAGCATATCCCCCAGCAGATGTAATAATTCGATAAAACTCCTATCGGACCAACCATGCTTTGCCTTTAATTGCAAAAGTTTAAGGATCGAGTACAATCTCGTAAACTTCTTATTACAACCATGATACAAGGGGATCTTAGAGTCTTCAACTAGCTTCTGAAACTTTGCAAACTCTCCATCATTATACCCATCATTCCCTTCTGCATCGAGCACCATCTGATCAATATCATCAACAACATTAGCATAGTCATCACTGATAGATAGGATGTCATCTTCTCCAAGATGCATATCTTCTATATTTTCACAAGAGGGACCATGATCCATACTATCACCCACTATTCCTTGATCCATTTCATCAAGATTAAATCCCTCTTCACCATGCTTATTCCAAACTTTATAGTTCTTTTGAATCCACGCATGATCAAATGTGAATGAAGATGCATGGACTGCAGAAACTTCTTATCATTGCGACAGTCAAAGCATGGACATAATATAGCCGTTTTCTTCTTCTGCTTGATGTCCTTCTCCGCGATAGCGATGAAACCCATGACACCTTTAAGGTACTCATCACAAGTACGGTTCTCAAGGTAGATCCAATTGCGATTCGACATCTATAGTTTCAAAACAAGCAACATGTCACAAATAAAAAATTGGAAACTTTTGAAATAACCCATATACTGCATGCAGATCTATCAAAATTCATATGAAATTGATGACATACATTGAGTGGCGATTGCAACAAGACTTTCTTGGTAGTTGGGAATAGGCAGTGGAGGAGTACGGTGGTAGTTGGGGGGGGAGGGGCAGGGAGTGTGCTCCTAGAGCAAGTGGGGGCAAGGGGTGTGCTCCTGGGGACGTGGGGGGGGGGGGGGGCAGGGGTGTGCTACTTACGTGGTGGAGAGCTCATGTAGGGGGCTGGAGAAGGGATCCGCAGGTGTTGCAGAAGAAGAGTTGTATCTATCCCTACTGTCGATAGGAAGTCATTTTAACTAAGCACATTAGACACTACTTAAAAAAAAGTTTTTGCAGGCGGACTTAAAGGTATCTATACATGCGGAATTCTAATCCGCTGACATTATATAGCCTGTAGAAATCACGTCTTTGTTCAAGCGTAAAGTGAGAACCGCCAGCATTAAAACTCCTAATGCAGGCGGTAAGTTAAGCCCACCGCCGGGACTATGAATTTAACGAAATAAAAAAAGCTCCGATAAATGCCAACCGCGCCGCTCGACACCGACACCCGCGCGGAGGCGGGCCCCAAGCG